>VDFB02276034.1:0-173143 GCA_007258455.2 Sequoia sempervirens | reverse complement strand
ACTAGTTCTGAAGAGATTGACTGGATGCTTGAGCATTTTAACCAGAATCTTGACCTCCAACAAGCTGGGCGCCCCTGAGCTATACTTGCGCTTTTGGGCTTTTCCTCTGAGAAATCTCCCTGATTTGATCTTTAAAAACTCTGTTTCGATCATTAACATGACCGTCTGCAATATGAAATGTCGTCGTGAGATGCTCCTCCATCGTGAAAATCTACATTTTGAGTCTCTGCTTCAGGTTTTGACCAATATAACTGACTTTGACTGACAAACTATTGACAAAAACTCCATGCTTGACATTGCCCAAAACTGTGTTTTACAACAAATTAGCAAGGTTTAGACTTTAAAATGCAAAATGCCTTGATGAAGCAAAAAATTTGGTTTGGGTACAACACAAGCCACAAGGCTTCAAACTTCCCATGCTTGCCCTTCTCTTGGCACCTTGCGTTCCACATCAATACAAATAACTTTCTCCAAATTTTCTATCCTTCGCCTTTTTATCAAATAGATACTTCATCTACGTCTGTAACTTCATGTTTTGGTTTTGGGCAACTCTCCTTATTTCATCAAGTTCAGCTAGTTGCTCCATTCTTTCCTCCATAGGTTCTGGAATATCCAAATCTTCCTGAAGGACAAACTTGTAGACTGGTAACAAATTATGCAAAGGCATCTTGGCTTGTGTCCCATACACCAATTCAAATGGAGATTTTCCAATTGCCTTTTTTACTGTAATCCTATCAGCCCAAACAACCAGTTTTAGTTTTGAATCCCAAGCTTTCTTGTTCTGACTTAACATCTTCCTTATAATTTTCAGAAGACTCTTATTGTTAGATTCTGCTTGACCATTAGCCTGTGGATGGTAAGGGGCTGCATAAGAAATGGTAATACCATATGTGCTACAAAAGTTTTTGAATTCATCTGATCTGAAACACATCCCATTGTCAGTGATCAATCTTATTGGTGTACCAAATCTGGTAATGATGTTGTCCATTAGAAAATTTGTCACAACTCTACTCGTAGCCTGTTTAGTTGGGATTGCTTCAACCCATTTGGAAAAATAATTAGTGGCCACTAGTATCCACCTATGTCCACCACTTGATTTTTCTTGTACCTCTCCAATGAAATCAATTCCCCATTGATGAAAAGGGGCATCAGCCTGCAAGGGTCGAAGTGGCAAAGCTCCCTGATACTTCAGTTTTCCAGAGAATTTCTGGCATGCCTCACATTTTCTTACATATGTAAAAGAGTCATTAAAAACCTTTGGCCAGTAATAACCTGCCTTGAGAATTTTATGCGCAGTTGTCTTTGCTGAGTAATGTCCTCCACAAACTCCTTCATGCATTTCACTTAAGACATGCCTAGCCTGAGACTCATCCAGACATAACAATAGTATACCATCCCTGTTTTTCCAAAGTAGATCTCCATCCATGAAGACATACTTAGATGCTTGCAACTTCAGAGTTCTTTTCTGGCTGTCACTCAATCCCTCTGGACACTTCATGTATTTAAGATGATGCATGATATCTGTATACTATGGAGTATGCTTAGTGCTCGCAATTGTAGTCTCTTCTTCTACATTGCAAATTTGGTTTGCTTCAATTTTCGCTTCTGCCATTAACCTAGCCAAGCCCTGACCTCTTACCAGTTTAGTAATTTGTATCTCCATGTCAAACTCTTGGATTTTGTTAATCCATCTGCATCTTTTTCCTGTTACTTCAGATTGTGTCAGAATATCTTTGATAGCTGCATGAGGTACATAAGCAATCACCTTTGCTCCAACAAGATATGGCCTGAAAGCTTTTATAGCTTTCACTAATGCAAATGCTTGCTTCTCCATTATATCGTACTTATATTCTGACCCTTATAATGACTTACTGAAGAAAGACACAGGCTGTTCATAACCATCCTCATTCTTCTGTAACATAACAACAACAATAGTATGCATTGAGGCGAATGAAAATATTTGAAAAGGCTTTGCAAAATCCGGAGACTTAAGGACAGGAGCTTTGTTGATGGCCCTTTTGATTGATATAAAAGCTTCCAAAGCCTTTGCAGTCCATTCCACTTTTTGTCCTTTCCTCAACATTTTTGATATAGGTTTAATGATCTCAGCAAAATTAGAAACAAATCTCTTAACAAAGTTAATCTGTCCAAAGAATGACTGTATAGCCTTAACAGTTTTAGGGATAGGAATTTTGTCAATAGCTTCAACCCTCTTAGGATCTATCCTAATCCCTTCTTTTGAAACAATATGTCCCAAGAGCTTACCTTTCTGTGACTGCAAAATGACACTTCTTAGGGTTCAAGCTGATACCATATTCTAGGGCTTTAATAAATACCTTCTCCAGATGTTGCACATGATCTTCAACCTTCTTCGAATAAGCAGTTAGGTCATCCTGATACACCACCATGATAACATTGATCAAATCTGTAAATGCCACGTCCATAGCTCTTTGGAAGGTCGCTCCTACATTAGTGAGACCAAATGGCATTCTTATGTATACATATGTTCCCCAAGGAGTTGTAAATGCCGTCTTATATTGCTCAGATTCTTTGACCTTGACCTGGTTATAGCCTGAGAATCCATCCATCATAGACAACAGTTCGCACCTTGTCACCTTATGCAATATAGCCTCCATATTGGGTAGGGGATAATTATCTTTGAGGGATGCCATGTTTAGATTTCTGAAATCTACACAGAGCCTTATATCTCCATTTTTCTTTCTCACAGGGACCAAGTTTGAGACCCACGTTGAATGCTTGATTGGTTTAATGATTCCCCCATCTCCGAGCTTTGCCAATTCTTCTTGCATTTTAGGCTCCAATGTTGGATTTATGGGTCTTTGCTTTTGTCTGAATGGCTTAGCATCTGGCTTCAATGGTATTTCATGCTGAAACAAATCTTCCATGTATGCTTTCAGATCTTCATAAGACCAAGCAAACACATGTTTATATTTTCTCAGCACCTCTATCAACATTCTTCTAATTGTAGGGTTTATCTTCTTCCCTATGTACACCTTTCTTGGTGTCATCTTAGTCCCCAAGTTAATCTCTTCAATATCCTCCCTATTTACTGGTGCTTGCTTTATGAGGGATCGATCATTCCCATCATACACCCTCTCCAATGCCACTAAGCCCTTAGGAGCTTATTTGTTCTCAGCTGTAAGATCTCCTTTCCAAATACTGTTTGCTTCCCATCCACTTCTTCAACAAAGGCATTAAAATCAATTTCCTGTGCTTCATATTGATCTATGCAGTGGAGGAATCTCAAAAGATTAGTATCATCATTAAAGACCTGCCAACTATATATGTTATCAAACACAACAGGCCTTGTCTTGAACTCAATTTGTGATACTCCAGCCAATGTAATGTCATCCCTTTTCAGCGCCACATTTGCTAAAAAATCAGCCATTATGTTCTTTGACCTGTCAATCCACTCAATTGAGAAGGCATCAAACAACTCAATTGTGTCCCACACAATGTTCCTGTATTGTTTCAGTCTTTTATGTTTTGCTGCATACTTGGACTTAATTTGTGAAACAACCAACTCAGAATTCCCTCGAACAGCCAACAACTTGATTTTGTGTTTCACAATTATATTCAAACCTGTTAACAAAGCTTCATACTCCGCAACATTGTTTGTACATTCAAATGCTAACAGAAATGAATACTTAAATGTAACACCCTCAGGTGAAACGAATACTATCCCTGCTCCATTACCTTCTTGACTGCAGGCTCCATCAAAGTACATCTTCCACACATCGTTGCAGTTTTGTGCAGCATGCTTCTCAGTTGGATCACTATTGATCAACTTTGGCTGGGCTGGTTCTATATTAAAACTCCCAAGATCAACATCACAAAAACAATTGATCTGATTTTGTGGTACATAGTCAACAAGCTGATTCATCCTTGGCTCCCTGTACAACTTCACCTCTTGGCCATTTACCGGAATTGTTGCATAAGATAGATCAAACTGAACATTCCCACCAACAGCTGCTGTCCACTGTCTTGATAAAAGCATACCAAACTGAGGAGGGGTGTCTATTACTGTTATATCAATATTGTAGGCCACTTGAGGATAAGTAGATAGCTTGACTTCAACATCTTTCATTATACCCACCACAGGAACAGGTCGATTATCCATCGCATAGCATTTACCTTCATATGTATCCACCCTCATGCCTAGTTGTTTCATCACTCCTACTGGCATAATATTCATGGTAGCACTATAATCTATCATGCAATTCCTTAACAATTTGTTATTTATGAGTAATGTAGTGAAAAAATGATCGACTTGTGAGGGACTTGTCAATACATTACTCAAGCAGATTTCTGAGATATTTACTTCCTCTTGCTTACTACTTGCTTTAGTAGCGACCTTGTTTTCGGAATTCACATGCTTTTCATTTGTTATCAATTGACAACACTGTCGCTATACTCCTTAATCTTCATCATCTCAAGTAGTGGAACAAACATCTTTACCTGAGATAAAGCCTGAGTGAAGTCAAAAGAAGAACTCTCCACTTTAACCATTTTCTTTTGCTCTGGCATTTCTCCTTTGTTTTCTTCCTTCTCTCTTTTACTTGGCTGATCAGGCTTTTGCACTTCTTTGTGTAATTCCTTCACTTCCTCCTTTTGGACAGGCTTCTGTTCGCTTTTATCATTTTGTTTGTTTTCTGTTTTCTTTGAAGCTCCTTGTGTCACTTTTTGATCCTTCATAAAGATTCCCCTACGGACACCTTCCTTCTCATTTACCGTCTTGTTTCTTAACCAGTACTTGCTTTTTGCTTCTTCAACTACAGCAACAGTTAATCTCTCTATCTCCTCCTCAGTGAGTTTCCTCATGCTATCCTGAATAGGCGTCTCATCAGAATGTGGTTCTGCATATTCTTCTTCAGAGTCAGAAAGGATCTGCTGTTCAGCCATATGGACATTGTATTTCTGATTTGAAACATCATATTCATAGCCTTCATCCTCTGAAGATGAGTACCTCTCTTCCATATGGTGAAAAGTGTTTGAAGTCAAATACACTTTGTGATCTTCTCCATTGTTTCCCATCAACATTCCTTCCTCTTGCATTCTTTGGGCTACAACACAATAATCTGGGGAATGTGGCTTATCACAGACTTCACAAAAATAATTGTTATTCACCATATAGGTTCCCTTTTTCCTCAATGGATCAGGAGTTTCTTTGCTTCTAGGCCTATCTGTTATAGGTTTTCCATCTTTCCAGTTTGTGTTATAAGGCAAGTCATGCAGCCTAGGCCTTTCATTCCTGTATGTGTTCTTCTGTTTGTATTGATAATTATTGGTTTGTTGGGGAGCCCTATGATTGTCTCTTTTATCAATTATCCCAGCAGCCCTCCTATTATTTTCAATTGTTAATGCTGTCTTTTGAGCTTCAGCCAAGTCTCTTGGGAATCTATTTCTTAGTTCATATCCTGTTTTAGGATCGAATGCATTCAGGTAAACACTCAAGGCCACAGAGTCTGGCAATTTTGATCCAGGAGGTATTTTATTCTACAGTTTATTGAATCTTCGGTTGAAATCATAAATTGAGTCAGTCTATTTTTCTGAATTCGCATCAATTCATGAAGAGAAGCATCAGGTGCACTTTGATTCCCATATTGCTCGAGGAATCGGTCCTGAAATATTTGGAGAGAATCAATAGAGGCTGTTGTTAGGCTATTGAACCAATCCCTAGCTTTTTCAATAAGCGACATCATGAATAGCCTCATATGTAAATCTTCATAAGGTACATTCAAATCTTGAATGAAGGCATTGAAACTCCTTAAATGGTCTTCAGCAGAAATTGCACTACTTCCTGTAAACTTAGGCACCAGACCTCTCCAACTGCCATCCATAGGGTAAGGGTACAAATGAAACCCCGCTAAATCAAACTGTCTGATCATTGTTGTATACTGATGAGGGGGAGGGTTAGGTGGGTATTGATATTGGTACAACGGGTTATTGTACTGTGTGTTGTGATGTGGCACATGATGCTGACCATGAGGTGGCTGTATATTTGTATATTGTGTGGGAATATGAGGTGGGTGATTTGGCTGTCTATATTGATTCCCTACTTGATGGTGAGGGACCCCTAGTGGATCAGAAGGCCCTGCACCATGATTACCCTGTTTATGAGGTGGTACATATTTTGGGCAACCAGCTATCCGAGTAATGTTATGAGCTTTCTGCAATTTGAATTCTCTCAATGATTGTATCATCTGGGCTTTCTCCCGTTCTTCTCTTTCCTTTCTTTGAGATTCAAACCGTGCTTTTACTTCTTCATAAGTTAAAGATTCATAATCTTCTTGAGGAGTTTCTTGATCAGTGGGTCCATTCTGATTATCTTCCATTTTCTGATAATATTCATGCTGAATTCTGAGTCGTTCAGCTTCAAATTTAGCATGCCACTCTGCTTGTTTCTGAGGATCGTAAAAAAGATTTCTTTGATCTTCTGGGGTACAAGGTTCCGCACTTGAATTGTCTTTCCATGCATCATAACGGTCATATGTTTCACCATGTGGTATTGATGATTTGTCTTTGTTCGTCATGCACATGTCCTCACTTATCCCTTTACCCTTATCAACCCTATCATCCTTGTGTGTCCGCTTACTACTGCCAGGAGGGGCTCCAGTATGACCTCCCCTGTATTGAGATCTTCTTCCATTCATGTTGCAATGTTCTTATCAGAGTCGCCACTCACTTTCTTGAAAGTGAGAAAAGATTGTTACTTGTTATTGTTATTCCCAGCGGAGTCTAGTTTGGATTTCTGACTCTAATTAAGGCGCAGATTCTGAGTTAATTCCCCAGTAGAGTTGCCAATTTGTTAGCTCTCAAAAACGTAGGTTTGAACCACGAAAGGTTGCCAAGCTTTCACAACGTTTTAGGGTAACAGACAAGGTCAAAAGATTTGGACCTTCTACTCTTCAGGTGCTGCTAGACCTAGGTGGGTGTACCTATATGAATTGGGCAGACTTGACTTATGATCTTCTCTCTTACAGTGATTTGTCCACGATGGCAGATGGAAGTGGACAAATGAAGTCAAATTTGGTATAGATTGTACAACAATATTCCAAACTAAATCCTAATATGCTCAGTTAACAGATGTAAAGAAAATGAATGAATCTAAATGGTGAAAAGCAGAGACTAGTGCCTTATTGGCTAAGCGGAGTCAAATGAAATAGTAATGAGCAACCTCTTTCTGGAAAACATTCAAATTGTTGGCATATGTTTTGTTTATAACTTGTATAAACATGCAAGACTGTGATTGCTAAGCTTTTCTTAATAATCCAGATGAATTTCCTTGATTACTGTGATCAATTAAAAGGATTTAATCTTTCCTTGAAAGAACCGATCAATCAACCACACAGATACAACAAATGTGCACTGATAAACTGAAGATAAACTTGTTATATCAATTTAAACAACCAGAAAGCATCAATCTTGGAGACAACTTAGTAATAATTTCAATAAGCACAACAGACAATTGACACCAGAAATGAGCAGCCACATCAACTGATTTTCATTAAAAACTCCATTTTGAAAACATGCATCATGGTCTCTGTTTTGTGGAAAATTTTATCCGACTGTATATTCTCTACCCTATCTACTCTAAATTATGATCTCCTCTCTCCCCATCTTTACAATTGAGAATGAACATTTATACACCAGCATCTGAAGAGACACATCGCTTCGCATTCACATGTCGGCAAGCATTGTATTCGGGCTTTTGCTAATCATCACTGAAACAGTCGCCGAGACATCCAGTAAGTATGCCGAAGGCAAATGTATTGCCAAAAGTCATCCCTCTGTCCATCGCTGTAATATTATGCCATCTCGTCGACACATTGAGTCTCGCCGATAGTCGGCCTTCGTCATATGTGTTTCGCTGTGATATTTCGATGTTGGGGAGACGCTTCACAGATCGTATTTTGTCTTACCGAAAGATATCCCTCCATCTTGTGTGTCGTTGAGACAATTCATCGTCAGGGGGAGGTTTCATAGAGCACTTGTGTCATACCGATATGCCCCCGTAATATCCTTCTGGTCGCTGAGACATAAACACATTCTTTCGCCTATGAAGTGATCTTACCGATGAAATAAATTTCATCGGCAAGACTATGAATCTTCGAAAAGACTCATACCGATGCCAAATGTCTCGCCGAGAAATTTCCTTAAGTTCACCTTTTGTCGCCTTGATCATATCATTCTCTCACCGATGAAGCAGTAAGTCGGCGTGACATTCAAATCGGTAAGACTATATAACCTCACACCGATAGTCTTCGATAGAGCTCTTTCGCTTGTCGGCGAGACTGGAGGTACTCGCCGAGACATTACTCCAATGCAAATGATCTTTCGCCGATACACCCTTTCTGTTGCTGGTCGGTAAGACATGAAACAATCGGTAAGACACCACCCCGAAACCCCTTAGTTTGGCCGATAAGCCTCCTCGCGCATTGGTCGGTGAGACAATACCCATTCGGTGAAACCTCACCCCGGCGATATCATTCTCGCCGATATGAATTTTCCCTTGTCGCCGAAACGACGTGTATGTCCTGTCGAAAGGTGCATGCATATGATTTCTGATCGCCGTGACATCCCCAAGGTCTTGCCAATAGGCAACACAGACGTATATCGGCAGAAAATGCAATATGGATCGGCGAGACACTGATGAACTCATGCTGATATGGATCACAAAGTGAAATACTTAGACCTAGATGGATTTCATGGGACTACATGGCCAAATATGGGAAAAATGTGCTCGTGATAGGACTTATTTGGAAACTTATGAGTATGAACAACATGTAAAATCATCATAATTTTATAGTTCTAACAAGGCCCATGTTGTAGAGCATTCTGAGCAGGAGTCTGCCTTCTATGCATTTATGGCCAAAAGACCAACAAATCATGTCAAATCATTTGTGTGGTATATTGATTCTGGAGCATCTCGACATTTTACACATAGGAGAGATTGGTTCACGGAGTATAAGGCTTGCTTCGATTCTGTCATCTTTGGTGGTGGTGAAGAGTATATAGTTGGCGGCAAAGGCAATGTTTAGATTACATTTGGTGGGAGAAATCTCATATTTCTCAATGTATATTATGTTTCGGGCATGGAGCTCAATTTGCTCTCCGTGAGTCAGATTATATGACACTGTCCGAAGTTGGATATCATTTTCAATTCACATAAGTGCCACATTGTTGATAAGGAGTCCAAGAAAATGGTTGCAATTGGGCTTGAAGATCATGGCTTGTATAGGCTGGTTGATACTGGAGAGTCTCAGGAGCATGCAATGGTTGTGAAGAGTTCATCGATTAGCATTCTTTGGCATTAGCGGTATGGGCATCTCAACATAGCCTACCTATCTCAGCTGGCTTGAGAGAATTTGGTAGAAGGCTTACCTATGATTTAGCAGTAGACACATGGTGTATTGTTGGTGTGTGTTTTATTACCCACCGAACATAGAATAAAATGTCCAAAGACACTCTTTCCTCTGTTGAAAAACCACCGCATATGCTAAGATTGCGAGAAGATCATATGGCGATTCCAAGGTTTCTTTTGTTAGGTCTTGACGTGTGGATAAGCTCAATGGGTGTTGTGATATGTTGGTAATACACAAAGGGACTTGTGCTAGGCTCGTCCAATTCACAATGAAGGTCGAGACAATGAAGCTCTATTGTTTGGGTCTTGGATCATGGACTTCTAGCAATCTAAAAAGGAGATAAGGGTTTAGAAGTTCTAATCTACTCCTAAGAATTCAAGAGACAGTAGTGACTTGGTGAAACCAATAACCACGCTTTGCTTTGCCACACTAGGACAACTACACAAAATGGGTGCAATCTTCAAGGGGTGTGCTTATGATTTTCGCGTCATGAATAACTACCATCAAATTGAGCAATATGTATCCAGACAAAAGTTAAGCATCCACAATATAGGCTCAGGCTAACTTTACGCATTGAACAAAAATCATTCATTCAAAGAAAGTATGAGCAAGAGTTTCACCAATCCATACTATCAAATCTTTCATTCATCTAACATACTGTTGATGTGATTTTTATGACCGCACCAATCAGCAGAACAAAATAGTCCGAAGGCTACTCCGTTCTCTCTTGATCAAAGTATTCCGTGCGCTAAGATTGCGAGAAAGTTCGCACGTTCAACTCCAAGGTTCCGAAATACTTGGAATACCCTCAGTTGGTTTGATGTGAATTGCTGTTTTCACGAGGGGACTTACACAATTGTTTAGGATTCTTGTAGTTAACAGTAAATGGATGATTGGAAGGGATTTGTATAATGTGGATGATTTGGCAATAAGCTACGTTTTCCTAAAGCTAACCAGAAATGTGCGGAAAGTAAATGAGTGTAGGGCCTAAGAAACTTATATTCTATTCTAAATGCAAGATATGCGGAGCTCGATTTCAGCAGACTTCGACTGAATTTCACCTAGCCTCCCATCGGACAGCTTCAGCAAAATTAGTGCAATCTTCAAAGGGATAGCGAAAGATATTCAGACTACAATTTAACATACGTATACCATTAGGACGACGCATATAAGTATACAAACCATAATCGAAGTTAAACTCAAGATAATGTCCAGTAGACCACGCAAGGCGGACTTGTCATCAACAAGCTGCTAGTGGTATGGAATGAAATGAAGCTACCTCAATAAAACACCACACATCAAAGTAAACTACTTGCATGAGATGAAAATTATGCTACTTTATGCTATTTGGATCCGAAAGGATGAAGAGACCTTGCTAGCTGTCCATGACAAAGACGAATTCCACCATCAATGAAAAGATCTATTATCATGAAAGTTTTACACAACAATCTCCACAAAAGTTTTTAAAGGGAAAACTTTCTTTCTTCTCCACACTATGCTAAGCTATCAAACAAAATGTCTACTATGCTCTACTCTTTAGTGTCCAATCTCTAGCTCAATTCTAATTCTAATGTCTACTGAGGTACAAATGAGGGGGACTCCCCCTTTTATATGTAGCCCAGTCCAATGGACGGCTAAGATTACAATCAAAAGAGTGGCTAAGATTAAGCCACCTTAGCCCTAACCCTAAAAACTGCCAGAATGGGGAGTGGTGCAATAAATGAGCAAAGATTCCCAGTCACTCCCAAAATAGTAAAGGCAATTAATGCCCACAATCAGTCTTCTAGAAGATCATCGTCCAGTAGTGCATTCCCGTTCTCCTTCTCTTTGGCTGCAAACTCAATGAACCTGCCAAGTACAGCCTCAACCTCCTGAACTGAAATAGGTGGAATGCAATCAAGCTGGAACTCCAACACTGTAACAGACTGCTCGTGCCTTGCACAAGATTTTCTCCAAGCAACTAAAGAATCCTGTGTGCTCTGGATCAAGGTGGAGAAAGTAGAAGTGTTTTCGAAATCATCTTGTACGAAGGTCTTCACCTCTGAAAAGAAAGGCACCAGGCTACCCCTCAAATTATCAACGTTCACCTCATCTGGATTCAACCGTCTAGCAAATATGGCCTTGAAAGTATTCTGGACTCCATCAATGATATTGGCCATAGCCTTCCGTACTCTAGTTGAATCCGCCTGTACTGCGTCGAAGAAACCACGTCCCGTGATTGCTGAAGAATACCATCTAGAAAAGTCGTACTTGTCATTCTCCTAAATGACCCTTCCATCAATCAGCAACCGCAAAAGAACATGTCTCAAAGCCTCAAGATGCTGAATTACTTTGCTCTGATAGACGAAAGCATCACCCCAGGCTCGATCAACTGCCTCCATCTGTGCCAAAATACTGGAAGCTTGCTGAAAAGCAAGAGCAAGGTCCTCCATAAACTTTTCTGTCTCAACACGAACTCCCGTGACCCACTTGTTTGCCTCCTATGACATCTTCCCTAACTCCAACAAGCCACTGATTGACTCTCTAGGTATCTCTGCTGGAAGCTCTATCACTGGAATCTCCTGCCCACGAGAACGAGACAACTGTTGCACATATCCTATCAAAGCCTTATGCTCTCGTTTCAACTTCTTGTACTTTCCTTCCTTCTTGAATAATCTGTCCTTGAGGGCGAGGTAGGAGTTATCACATTCTTTTACAATTTGTGCACCTGTGGGGCGTCTTAACTCCAAAGTTGTGACCACGTAATTTTCTAGCACTGCTTCATTTCGGTCACAATCAACCTGTGGCACGGCTACGTGAAGGGTGCGAGAACCATCCTCATCAGTTGATATCTTTGAAAACTTCCGTGCCCTCTTCTTTTGTGGAGGTGCGCTGATCTTGTTCAAAAACTCTTCCATTTCAATTGCTGGATCAATCTCTTCGCTAGGGCTTCTCCTCATCCTATCTCTGAGCCAATTAGGTATTGTATACTGTATATCAAATGGTTGCTGTTCCTGTGCCTCTACTTTACGGACTTGTTCAACTTCTACATCATTCTGGTGAGGCTCATCGTCCTCAAGTGGTTGAGTATCTCCTGAAACTATATCATCATCATCTTCCAAAGCCGTCTCTAACTCTTGCTGAAACTGAGGGTCAGTAGTAGTCCCCTCATCATCTTGCTGATCGTCTCTAACAGGTGCATTGACGCTTTGGCCAACTGATTCTCTCCGTGGTGGCTGATTATTTTCCTGTACTGCTTGCACCTGATTCAATGCATTCCTTTGATCAGCAAATAAAGAAACCTCCTGTATGCTTGGAGAACGTGTCTCCAATGGCGTAGGTGATTCAACTGCAACTCTTGGAGGCTCCGACTGAATGGGCTCCTGCCGAACTGGCTCCTTCCTTCTGGATTCTGGACCTCGTGTGATTTGTTTCTTCTTGCCGGTGGTGGGTGTCCTGTGATCTCCCATCAAATTGTAAGTCAAAGCAATCGACTTACTCTTCAACCTGCTCACCCACCTATCAACCCATGCTCTGGTGAATGTCAAGACCGGAATAGAAAGTGTGTCTAAGTCAGCAACCTCTGGTTCTGACCAATCCAGGAGTGGAAGTGGAGTATCTCTCACTGCTGCATAATCTGGATGGACAACGTCCATGTCCTCATTTACCTGGTCTGGAACCGGAACAACTTCACACTCCCTGATCATGTTAATTGGCAACCGAGAGAACATTCTTTTCCTGACTTCAACCTCGTCTGATGCATCAGCCCAATAATCCTCAATATTTGCCTTGTGTTTAAACTCCTCTGACAGTACCCATTTGATGTTGTTATGCGGGTCATAGTGCTGTCGGCTGGTGTGATATGAAAAGTGATAAAATTGAAGCTCACTCTCGGCTTCTCTAGCTGCCTGTAATGAAGGACACACTTCATCCGAGTTGCCCATGACAATCGGGAAGTCAACACCTCCCTTCTTTTTCTTCTGAATTTTATCGTAGGCAACCAATTGCCTTGATATCTCTAACATCAATATTCTATTGGTTGGGTACTTAGGCAGCCTATATGGGTATGATGAAAAACCTTGCAGTCTTATGTAAGAAAACTTTGGAAATTGTATAAACCAGCACCCATACCTTTCAATCAATTTCTGGGCCTCTCTTGAGATCCTGTGATGCATCCGCTCCTGAAGCAGTCTCGTGATGTGTATGGTGAAGGCGTCATTGACACGCTTATAATAGGTAGTACTTGTCAAATGCAACTGCGGACAAGCCTCATGGATTTTAAACTGGTGAGAGCCACAACCAACAGGCTCCTTGTATGAAATTCCTCTATACTTCGTCATATGGGCCAGCATGTAGATGATGTAAGAGCTCATATAGAATGTCTTCGTTCTTCTCAGGCTCAGGAGCTGCTCATGCAAATTTTCACTGATCATCTTTGCCCAGTTGACGTACTCCTTTCCTTCCAGCACGAGGTTGATGTAATAAAACATCCATGGCTCGAAAATAAATGACTGCAGGCAGCCTCCAACTCGACTGAGCATCATGATGAGATCACAGTACTCCTGCTTCAAGTCATCTGCTATAATTTGTTTTGGCAGCTTCGTGCGAGAGGGCCTGGGATTGCTCATCCAGTGAGTATTGATCGTCTCCGTACATCTCTTGAATGCAGAAGCATACATTCGCTCAGCTCGCTCCCTTGATTTGTAAATCATGTTTCTATGCACTAGGATTCCAAAGGCTTCACCAATGGCAGCAGGAGTGAGGTTGGCGAGCACCTGTCCATTTGGTGACATGATTAACTTGTGATCCTTCTCATAGCAGTTGGTGCACTCCATCATCAGCTCCGAACATTGAATGGCTGGTGGGAAACCAGCAGCTGCATGTAACCCGCTTCGAACAATGTTGTGTGAAGTGTTCGAAGGTCGATGACTACCAATCCCCAGCATTCTGTTCTTGAAAGTCTCTAGGTTGACGGAGCCCAAGTTGGTATTAGTCAGCTTGCCCAACTTTGAAGTGAACTTCGATTCTGGCATGAAGGACTTGCTCAGCTTCCTTATAACAGCTTGCCTGGAAGCACCATTGTTGACCTTGCCAGTCGCCCTTGCCTCAGCCATCTGCAAAACAATAAACATTCATCAGCAAATTAACTTAGAAAAATAAATAAAATACTTTGCAGGGCTGCCAGTCGACTTCAAGAAATTGCACTATTATTTCTCGTTTGCAAACCTCAACTTCTTCTTCAACAAATTCCAGTTTCAATCACTTAGAAACAAATTTCTAAGCAAGCTTTAGCAACTTCACTTCACACTCAGCAACTTCAAATCAGCAAGTGCACACTTCTTAAACCCTTAGCAAATTTCTCTTCAAATCGAAATTTCTCCACTTGCATTAGCAACTTAGCAAAATCGAACCTCCCTTACACTGCAGCAATTTCCAACGCCCCTCACTGCAACCTTCAGTCTTCAGCAAAATTTTCGAACTTCTTCAACAATTGCAGCCACAGGAAAAAAAATTCGACCTTCTTGAGCACTTTAGTCTTCAACAACTTTTCCTTCAAAAATTCGAACTTCAGCCTTAGCAACAAACTCAACACTGGACTCAGAGCAAATCGAATTTCCTCAGCTATGAAAAAGGAGTGAATAACCTTCAGCACTTATAGGAAATTCGAATTCTAGAAGAAGGCTAAGTTTAGCCAGTGAATTAAATTTCCATTACTTCATTTGAATTTCCCTCCTCTGGCATTTTTGACACTTGTCTGAGAATCTCAATCTTCTAGAAGTTCAACTTTGACTGCCACATTTCAAATTCCCTTTCAAAAATTTTAAGATTTAAAATTCATCATTTAATCAATTTTCACCAGCTGGAGCTCTGTCACTTGAATTCAATTTTTACTTCTCTTCAGCTCTGGAAAATTCATTTGTGAAGAACTGGATTAAAATCATCTAGGCAATTCATTTCGAATTCATCGTTCGAAGCATTTTCCTTTCAAAACCATTTTATTCAAATTTGCCTTAGAAAATTTTAAATTCTCCCTTAGGAAAATTTGACAATTTGAACACCGATTAAATTCTTCATGCTGAAGGCGCTAGCGAGGTGCGGAAGACATAGAAATCCATTCCTCATCACAAACGTCCAGTACCCAGAAGAAAATTTTCTTTGAAACGCGAGGAATCCATGGGTACACAACGAACAGGTTCATTTGAATTTTTAAATTTTGAACCTTAGAAAAATATTATTTCACCAATTTTAAATCCGTTCTTCATCTCTGCGAACATCCTGTTGCTCAGACCTGAGAAATTTTTAAATTCATCTTGCATTGTCATCAGCTTCTGACTTCATCACTGGAAAATTTGCTCGTGCTTCAAGAAAAATTCACCACCTTGGGTCTAGGCGTATTTTCTAAGGAAGAAAATATTTTGCCTTAGAAAAATTTATTCAACTTCATCCATCTTGCCTGCGAGAAATTTTTTATTTCATCCAATACGTATTTGCCAGTGGTGGAAATTTATCAACTTCACTTGGAAAATTTTGATGAAGGCGCCTAGCACATTTTATTTTTCATTCACCACTTTGCATTTTATTTCATACTTGAAAGACATTTTCATCCAACGCCTTAGCAATATTTTATCTTTCACTTACCACCTTAGGGGCATATCATGTGTGAAGAGAAACAAGCATTCAACGCCTAGCATTAACCATTTCACCATCAACACCTTTATCTCACTTACCACCTTGTATTTCACCTTAGGCGCATATCATATGCAAGAGGATACACCTTAAGTCTATGCCTTAGTAATTTCATCACTTGGCATTTATCTCACCACCCTAGGCGCATATCCACTTGAAGGTGAATATTAAACTTCACCACGCCTAGCCATTTTTTTATTAAATTTCCAACACCTAGCATCAACCTTGTTTTCACCATGCCTAGCATTTTACTTCACCCTTTACCCACTTCAATCTTGGGCGCATATTAGCATGTGTGGAGGATGAAAACTTTCAACGCCTCCAACAAGTGACTCTTGGGCTTCTCCATTTTCGTCTTCACATGGCCCCATTTGGGCGCATTTAGGCCTAGGAGGAGGATGGGCGCATATTAGAGGATGAGAAGAATTTTAAATTTCCAATGCCTTGCATGTGACTCTTCATCTTCCTCGTTTTTGTCTTTACATGCTTTGTTTTGGGCGCATTTAGGCCTGGGTGAAGGATGAAACTCGTTGACTCCCTGGACTTTCTTTTATTTTGGGCGCATTTGAACATATGTGCAGGATGGGCGCATTTGGGGGGTGGTGGAGGATATTTCCATGCCTTGGAAATTTTTTGCTATCAACTCTCTCAAGGTGGGCGCATTTTCATGGGTGAGGAGGATGAAAAACTTTGACTTTTCTTGACTTTATCAAGCTTACTCTTGTATGGGCGCATTTTGAGGGGTGAGGAGGACGAATTTTTTGCCTTAGAATATTTTTCAACTTTCACTAGCCTTCCTTGGGTGCATTTTAGCTAGGCAGGAGGATAAAAAATGTTTGACTTTCTTTGACTTCCTTGTTGGATGGACGCATTTTGGCCTAGGAGGTGGACGAAGTTTATACTTAGAATTTCTCCATGCTTCTTCATCAACTTGGGCGCATTTCCTGGGTGCTGCAGGATGAAGTTCCAAACTTAGAAATTTTTTTTTTCGTCTTCGCCAGTTTATCCATGCCCTGCTATTTATAGTAAGTCCTTCAATTCTTGCATCTCTGAAGCTCAGAATGATTTGAAATTTTGAACACTGGATCCTCACAACCTTGTTACCCTGTTGACACTGCTATTTTTAGTTGGCCTGCTATTTTTAGCCCATTTCTGAAGGTGATTTGCTATTTATAGAAATTGCCTGCTTCTGATATCCTCACAACTCCATTTGATTTGAAATTCGAATGGGGTGCTCCTCACCACGTGACCTGCCTGCTAACATCGACGCATGCAACTGATTTGCTATTTTTAGCCTGTTTCCAAAATGACTTACTATAAATAGTAAGTGCTCCATTTGTCCTCAAATTTTACCAGCAGATAGCTTGAAGGATGCTGATCGCGGTGGTATACCTCGGTTTTCGAAAATTCTGACTTTTTACCCTTCTTTTCAGACCCCGAAGCTGGAAACCCTAATTTGTTCTGCATGCATATCAAATGATCTCTGTTTGTTCTCGTTTCTGCTGCATTGCGATCAGCTTGTGATTCTGAAGTGTTGGGAAGCGACTGCTGATGCACCTGCTAAAAATAGTAAGTTCCCAAATGAGTGACCATCTCCGTTTGCATGTCACATCACTGCGAAGCTCTCGAAAAACCCATAAGGAATATGCAGACATGCAAAGAAAACCCTGACATGCAAACCCTAAAAATAGCCTCTGAAGGCTGAATTCTGAAAGTTGTCGCCTCACTTTGCATGTTATAATCGCTATGGGTCTCAAAACCCAGAAGGAATCTCCAAACATGCAAAGAAAAACTCTGCATCTAAGCCCTAAAATTTGCTCGGAAGCTGGATTGCTAAAAATAGCAAGTTGTCCGTTTTAGCTCAAATTTTGCACGCGAGCAGCCGATGTGTTCTGAATGCGGTGTGATCTGGAATTTCAAAAATGCTGACGGAATGCCCTGAAGTGCACACTTACTAAAAATAGTAAGTACTCAATCCGATGAAATTTCAGTGAAAACCTACTGGAAACATATCGACACCAATGTCAATCTCTGTTTTCAACTTATTCACTTCGTTCAACCTCGACTGACCAAGAAAGATGGAAACCCTAATTTTCAAACTCGGCCAAATTCACGTTTAAGCTCAACGGCGGAGAAATCCCTCGAAAGACAGACACCAGAAAAGAGACGGAAAGAGAGAGAGAGAGACAAAAACCAAAGCCAAAAGACCAGAATGGAGCAAAATTTAGGGGGTCCCCATTTTGAATGGGGCGATGTGTGAAAAGATCACAACACATACATGGAATAAAATCTAAACTATGATAAGAACCATGCCAACTCCAAAATAAGAGAAGTAATCACCATCAATTCGAACAATGCATTACTTATTACTTTGGCAGTCGTATGCAACAATTTACTCATCAACATGTTTTGCAACATGCTCCCATGTTTTACAAATGAGGGGCGAGCTCGATTTATAGGCTCTTTGATTACAATTCAACGGCCAAGATTGATTTCGAATCAATGACCGAGATTACAAAATAAAACCCTAATTAGGGTTTGTCACAACCGATTACCTCTCGACCAATGAGAAAATTACATTTGGGGACACTTGTCCTTCTGCTAAATATAAACCAATTCCATGGATAAGTCAGGTTCATTGAACCTAGACATGTTGACTTGGAACAATTTGATTGGTTGGAAGATGATGAGGCCCCACCTCAGCGTGTTGGATGTCCTCCTTGGTCACTTTGTTCTTTTTCCATGTACTTGCCTTAGAATATCTTTTTTTGCTGACAACTTTGTCCTTTGTGCTTGTCTGGAAGTCTCCCCTTGGAGCAAACATCTAGACTTGAAGTTATTTAAACTTTTCTTTCCTGATTGCTTTGAAATTCGTTCAAGTGCCTTGAATTTGGAGAACTCCCCTGTTCTTTCGCCACAATGGAGGAAATTGGAACTTTCTCTCTGAAGTATTTCCCATACTTAGCCAAATTTTGGCTATTCAATTTCATTTTGTAACACCTTCATGTGGACCATTCAACACTTAGTCAAGATTTTGGCCATCTGTATGCTCGAATGAACTTTTCCAGTGGCTTTGCCTTCAATTCTGAATTTGGCTTGTGCTAAGTAGGGCAGGCTCCATCCTTGGACAAGGATTTTATTAATTTCCTCTTTACCTTTCCTCTTTATTCCTCTTCATTCTTCCTGTTTTCTTTCCAACACTTAGTCAAAATTTGATTCTTTTGTTGTAGGAAAATTCCACACTCAGCCATTTTTTGTTTCCTTTTGGCAAATTTTACCATGTTTGTTTCTAACCTTGGCGGACTTGGCTGCTGGTTGGACAATTTGCTTTTATCATGGGCGGACTTTGAATGATCTTGGACATTTTCCCAAGTGTCAAGGCGGAGCTCATTATTGTTTGGACATTTTGAATTTATAGCATGGTGGACTTCACATTTTCTATGCCATTTTATGGCGGAGTTCATTGTGTCTTGGGCACTATTATTTTTGACCTAGGAGGATTTCATCATTGGCAAGCCACTTTCCTTGCTAGTTGGGCAGACTTCATGATCAGCAGGCCATTCTTGGGCGGACTTTGGACTTGGCAAGACATCTTCCTTCATTTCTCCTTGGCGGACTTGGCTGTGTCTTGGACATCTTCAATTTAGCCTTGGCGAACTTCATGATTGGTTGGCCATGTTGGCCCTTTCAGCTCTCTTCTCCCATCAAGAGTCTTGAGGATCAACCTTTGAAGACTAAGGATTTGGGTGTTAGGCTTCCATTAGCTCCACCTGAAGGGAGGGATTATGATGATTCTGAACTTGTAGAATCTCCAAGGCATGACCCTATACCAATAGATTTCCCTCAAGACAACTTGGATCAGCAACCAGATGATTTCATTCTAGGCAGCCCAAGCATATGATCATCCTGATTTGGAAGAAGATGCATCTACTCTCTGACCTAAGTAGTGGGAGAAGCTCATTGGTGACGGTTGAGATGATGAACTTGTTGAGGGTAGATCATCTAGAGGCAAGAGCAAGCAGAGTATAATGAATTTTGCTCTTATGGCCAACATTTAGAGTGTTTATGAGCTCCAAGACTATTTAGAGGTGAAAGGTGAACCTGAATGGGAAAAGGCTATGGAATCTTAACATAATAGTCTTTTGAAAAACAACACTTGGGTTCTGTCAGATCTTCCACCAAGTAAGAAACCCATTGGTTGCAAATGGGTCTACAAAGTGAAATACAAAGCTGATGGAACACTTCATAAATACAAGGCTGGGTTGGTGGCTAAAGGGTTCTCACAGAGAGAGGGCATTGACTATGAGGAGACCTTTGCACCCATAGCAAAGATGAGCATCATCCGACTTGTTGTAGCCATTGCAACACAGTTTGGCTGGAAGGTCTATCAAATGGATGTGAAGAGTGCCTTCCTCAATGGAGATTTGGAGGAAGATGTCTACATGTCGCAGCCTCTTGGTTTCAAGGTTGCAGGTAAAGAGCACCAAGTATGCCGATTGCTGAAGGCTCTTTATGGCCTAAAGCAAGCTCCCAGGGCATGGTGCCTAAAGATTGACAAGTATTTGGTTGTAGAGGGTTTTTAGAGGAGTCACTCAGATGCCAATTTATATGTCAAAAGCACTGGTAGTGATATCATTCTTCTTGTCATCTATGTGGATGATATCATCATTACTGGCAATGGGTTACATTTGCTTGAGCAAATCAAGTTAAATTTGTGTCAGGCATTTGATATGACAGATGTGGGTCTTTTGCACTACTGTCTTGGTGTAGAAGTTTGGCAGACAAGTGGGCAGTATTTTCATTTCTTAGTCTAAATATGCTAGGAGTTTCCTGGAACAAATTGCAAAATCTCATCCACACTCATGGAGAAAGGACTGAAACTTTAAACCAAATTAGATTCACCAGTGGTTAATGAGTTAGCTTTCAGGCAACTAGTTGGCAACCTCATCTATCTTACAACCACTAGACCTGATCTAAGTTATGTTGTGAGTTACATCTTTCGCTTCATGACTGCGCCTAAGGCTGAACATTGGGTTGTAGCGAAGTGAGTGCTGAGATATGTGAAAGGGATATTCGACTTTGGCATTCTGTATAGCAGAAGCAAAGATCCGGGGTTGGTTGGTTTTACAGATTTAGATTGGGTAGGTTTTGTTGATGATAGGAAGTCTACTTTTGGATATGCTTCCAGTCTTGGTATGGGTGCAGTCACATGGACCAGTAAGAAGCAGTAGGCAATAGCTCTTTCCTTGATAGAAGCAGAGTATTGAGGAATAGTTAAAGCAGCATGTGAGATAGTTGTTGGAAATGTTGTCATTGATGTCAAATGTATGGACAAGGTTGATTAGAAGTTTGTCATTAGTATTGAGGTTGTAATGTCCCATTTTAACTGGAAAAATAATACTTGTCAGATGTTACATATGATTAGCCAGATGTTACATACAATGATGAAAAGAAAAGAAGTTGTAGAGCATTCTATACTACATAAACTTGAGGTTTGAGAAGCCAATACAAAGTTGTGGCCTTCTCAATGGCATGAGACAGGAGTATAAAGAATCGTTGTTTTGGAGATGGACGCAAGAAGTAACCTTGTAATCCAAAACGGGCATGGTGAAAGGTATATCTGACTTATAGAAACCTATGCAGTGTGAGTTGATGATACAGTGTATTGAAATTTTTGTGAAGAGTATATTGTGTATTGTGTAAGAGTTAACAAAGAATTGTGAATTGCTTCAATGTCAAATTGTATATTGTGTAAGATGTTGCGTAAGAAATAGATATATAAGTATGATGAGCCAGATGGAGGTTATATTTTGAAAAGTTCCAGATTTGTTTTATACGGCTGACATAATATATTTTTGTCAAAGCAAATTATACGAAACATGATATATGTTTCAGATTTGAAGTTCGGGTGTAGACAACAAATCTCTTTGGAGCAAGATCGTATAAATCTAAAGAACGAGTATAGACAAAATCTGGAGATCAATCGGTGATTATAAAAGATTGTGTTTTGTTTGTGATTAATCGAGATTCAAAAGGACGGACTTTTCTCCAAAAGACATGTTGAATAATTTGTGAACTTGCTAATACAAGGCTCAAAGGGACGCGTCTTTCTTAAAGGACATAATCATTGCAGACGTGTTTATCTTCCTCAATAATATTTTGAAAATCTGAAAAGACGTAGAAATGAAGATCTGTAGAGGTGCGATTGCTCTCTAATTGCAATTAAAAATTAAATATATAATTATCGCTGCCTAGCAAATACGAATAAAGAGACATCTTTAAGAGGTGCTTTACAAACAATTCTAGAATTTGTTAAGGCAACGCTTGGTATTAAAAGGCAAAGATTAATTTGAGTTAGTTATGAGGCAGCGCTTGAAGTATTTTTCAAGGAAATATCTTTTCAAAAGGTTGTATTCATTCAAATAGATGCCTCTCTTCATCAAAAGGCATAAGGAGATATAAAAAGAGTCTTTTAATATGAAGTGTAGCCATGTGTGCATAAAATGTATATCATCTGAAGATTGGAGTGTGTAGCTGGGCGTAAAAATGTATATCATCTAGAGTGTATGCTGTGTATGAATATAGAGATTATATCATCAAGACAAGCAGATGTGGTGTGTTGTGTACTGTGGATTATATTGAATATCATATGTAATAAAGTAAGAGAAAAATATGAGTTTTTGAATGTAATATCCAATGAACAAAGAGTAGGTTTTGTGGAGACATTAAGCAGAGAAATATGTGAGTATGAATAAAAGATAATATGTATAGAGAATATTCAAAGAAAAGAGAGTAAGAAAACAAAGCATATTATATATACACAGCAGATTGAAAATCAGGAAGAAGCAAATATAAAGAATTCACGAGCAAATTTATGACAAAGATTTGAAACAGATATTTATGAAGAACATGTGCAGATTTCTGTGAAGAAATATATGCAGGTTTAAGGACAGGTTTCTGTGTGTTTCAGGACAGATTTTAAGGCAGATTTATGAACACATTGAATGTACTATAATAAAGGATTTATGGCAGATTTGTGAAGAAAAGTTCATAGAGACTTGAAGAAGTTTATGTGCAGTTTGAAGAAGAATATAAGTGGCAGATTCGCATGTGAGAGAAGAGTGAATTCATCATACGGTGATATATGTAAATATCATTCAAGAAAGATAAATTCAAAAGAAAGAAGATTGTTTGAGCAGACTTGTCCATCATCTGTTGAGGAAGCAACAATTGAAGGTGGAACACTATTCATTCAAATTATAATCTTTGCTAAGTAGGTGCTTGGCAAGTAGGGGTTGGTGCACCTTGTAGGTTGGTGCCTACTTGTTGTGACCTTTTCACACATCGCCCCATTCAAAATGGGGACCCCTAATTTTTGCTCCATTCTGGTCTTTTGGCTTTGGTTTTCCTCTCTCTCTCTCTCTTCTCTGGTCTGCCTTCTAAAGGACGTGCCTGTCATTGAATTTAAACGTGAAATTTGGTCAAGTATCAGAATTAGGGTTTTGGACTTTCCAACCAATTTGAGGTCGAACGAAGTGAATAAGTAGAAAACAGAGACTAACATTGATGTTAGTGTGCTTCCGGCAAGCTTCCACCGAAATTTCATCAGATTCTGAGTACTTACTATTTTTAGTAAGTGTGCAATTACAGACAATCCTTCAGCATTTTTGAGAATTCAATAGTCACGCTGCGTCCAGAACACGTCAAGCTGCTCGCGTGCAAAATTTGAGCTGAAATAGACAACTTGCTATTTTTAGCAGTCCAGCTTGCGGGGCAGATTTCAAGGCTTAAACGAAAAGTTTTTCTTTGCATGTCTGGAGATTCCTTCTGGGTTTTTCGAGACCTTCGTGACAATATAACATGCAAAGTGAGACGACAACTTTCAGAGTTCAGTCTTTCGGGGCTATTTTTAGGGTTTGCATGTCAGGGTTTTCAACGCATGTCTGCATATTCCTTATGGGTTTTTCGAGAGCTTCGCGATGATGTGACATGCAAACGGAGATGGTCACTCATTTGGGAACTTACTATTTTTAGCAGGTGCATCCGAGTAGCCGCTTCCCAGCACTTTAGAATCACGAGCTGATCGCTGTGCAACAAAAACGAGAACAAACTGAAATCATTTGATATGCATGCAGAACAAATTAGGGTTTCCAGCTTCGGGGCCTGAAAAGAGGGGTAAAAAGTCAAAATTTTCGAAAACCAGTGTATACCATCGCGATCAGTGTCCTTCAGGCTATCTGCTGGTAAAATTTGAAGACAAACGAAGCACTTACTATTTATAGTAAGTCATTTTGGAAACAGGCTAAAAATAGCAAATTAGTTGCATGCGTCGATGTTAGCAGGCAGGTCATGTGGTGAGGAGCACCCCATTCAAATTTCAAATCAAACGGAGCTGTGAAGATATCAGAAGCAGGCAATTTCTATAAATAGCAAATCACCTTCAGAAATGGGCTAAAAATAGCAGGCCAACTAAAAATAGCAGTGTCAACAGGTTGATGAGGTTGTGAGGATTCAGCATTCAAAATTTCAAATCATTCTGAGCTTCAGAGATGCAAGAATTGAAGGGCTTACTATAAATGGCAGGGCATGGATAAACTGGCGAAGACGAAGAAAAAATGGCTAAGTATTGGACTTCATCCTGCAGCTACCTGAAAATGCGCCCAAGTTGATGAAGAAGCATGGAGAAAATTCTAAGTATAAACTTCGTCCACCTCCTAGGCCAAAATGCGCCCATCCAACAAGGAAGTCAAAGAAAGTCAACATTTTTTCATCCTCTTGCCTAGCCAAAATGCGCCCAAGGAAAGCTGGTGAAAGTTGAAAAATATTCTAAGGCAAAAATCCGCCTCCTAGGTCATTTGCGCCCACTTCTCAAGAAGGTCAAAGAGTCAACAAAGTTCATCCCGCTCATATGCCAAAATGCGCCCATGATTCAAGGCAAGCTAGAAAAAATTCAAAGTGAAAATTTTCGTCCTTCATGAGGTGTGAAATGCGCCCAAACATGCTAAGAAGAGGACAAAAAGGTTGACTTTCTCCTCCCCCCTTTGAATGCACCCATATGAAGACATGTAAAGACAAACGCCCATGCAAAGTTGGTATTCATGCAAAATGAGTTAAAGAAGTTTGAATTCATGCAAAGGAGGAAAAAGACAAAGTATCCATGCAAAGAGGAGGAAGAAGACAAGGCGTTGAAAGCACATAAAGACACAAGTCAAAGGTGGGGTTGGAAACATGTTCTCCATGACATATAAAATACGCCCAAGGTGGTAAGGGGGAAGTAAATATTGCTGAGGCGTTGGGAATATTAAGCCTATGAGGTGATGAAAGTAACACATAGGGGGCGTTGGAATTTATATATTTTTCATGACACACAAAATGCACTCCAGGCACTTGAAAGAAAATTGTGATAAGTGAAGTTGATGAAATTTCCACCACTGGCGAACGAATGAAGTTAAATAAAATTTTCTAAGGCAAAATTTGCTAAATGATTAAAAAATTCTCTAAGGCAAAGTATTTTCTTCCTTAGAAAATACGCTTGGACCTTGAAGGTGGTTGAATTTTCCTGAAGCCCGAATGAATTGCCAGTGATGAAGTCAGAAGATGTTGGCATAACAGGATTGATAAAATTCCTCAAGTCTGAACAACGGGGCACTTAGAGATGTGAAGAATGGATTTAAAATTCATAAGGAAATAATTTTCTAAGGTTCAAATTTTTTTTTGAAAATTAAATGAACCCGTTCGTCGTATACCCATGAATTCTACACGTTTTGAAGAAAATTTTCTTCTAGGTATTGAAGATCTTCGATGAGAATTGGATTTCCAAGTCTTCTGCACTTCGCCGGGGCCTTCAGGATGGAGATTTTGATGGGCAATGGAATAATGAATTTCCTAAGTAAAAGTTTGGAAAATTTTCTAAGGCAAGGAATAAAATGTGTTTTCAAGATAAAAATTTGCCTTGGCAGATGAATTTGAGAATGATCGTCTAGATAATTTTTGATCAAATTCTTGATGAAAGCATTTTTCCTCGAGCCCGAGTTGGAGAAAATATCAGAGTGAAGTGCGCCAAGCAGAATACAGGATGGGTTGGAAATTTGGCTAAGGCATGAAGAATTTGAGTGCAAAGTTGGCTAAGAAAAACGATGAACCCTTGGAGATCAAAACATGAAAATGCAGGTAAGTAAGTTGAATTTATATTATGAAGTGTTCTAATACTCTTCTCCTTGCTTGTTTTGCAGGAGGAACGTCGAGACCAAGCGGTGATGACTTAAGGTGATGAAGAAGGTAATCCAAGATGATATTTCAACCTCGAAGGAAGAAAAGTCGCAAGAAAATGGCTAAGTGTTGAGACTTAGTATAACTCAAGTGACAAAGAAGAAGTTGAAGAACGACGTCAAGAAGAAGATCGAGAACAGTGTGAACGCGTCTACAAACGAGAATCTTCTAGAAGATGGTGGCCATTAATTGCTCGTTTATCGCCCCACTCTCCATTATGGCGGTTTTTAGGGCGAATCTTGTTTAGGGCGGAGGTGGCACAATCTGGGCCATCCAGCCGATTGTAATCTGAGCCGTCCGTTGGACTTGGCCAACTATAAAAGGGGGAGTCCTCCTCATTTGTACCTCATTAGAAATTAGAATTAGATCAGAGCTTAGAGATCAGACTAGAGAGTAGAGCAGAGACACTTTAGTTGTAATATCTTAGCATAGCGTAGTTTGAAGAAGAAGGAAAGTTTTCCTTTGAAAACTTTGTAAGAGATTGTTGCAAAAACTATTGTAATAAAAGATCTTTCATTGAATGGTGAATTCCTCTTTGTTATAAGTAGCTAGCAAGATTTCTTCATCCCTTCAACTTCAAGTAGCTTAAAATAGAGTAGTTTTTCATTTTCATGCTAGTAGATGTTAGCTGTGGATTTGTGGCGTCAATCGAGATAACTTCATTTTTATCCATACCACTAGTGGCTTGCTGACGGCAAGTTTGCCTTGTGTGGTGAACTGGAAAATTTTACAAACTTAACTTCGATTGTGATTCATGTGTTTGTATGCGTCGTTTTGATGGTACTTACATGTCGAATTATAATTTGAAAACCTCTTGTCACTCCCTTGAAGATTGCACCGACTTTGTGTAAGTTGTCCAACGTGAGGCAGAGCAGAGTCTGGTCGAAGTCTATCGAGATTGATCCCACGTCCCGTCTTTAGATAGAACATAAACTTCTTAGGCCCTACACTCATTTAATTTCAGTTCATTTCTGGTTAGAATTAGGAAACTTGTGCTCACTTGCCAAATCATTCGAATTACATGAAAGCCCTTAGTCCGCCGTCTGCTGTCAATTGTCGAACAATTGTGTAAGTCCCCTTGAAATACCAGCAAAATCACATCGAGCCAACTGAGACTATTCGCACTAAAGGAACCTTGGAGTTAAATGTATGATCTATCTCACAATCTTAGCATGCAGGAAACTTTGTTCAAGAGAGGATAAAGTAGTTTTTGGCGACTTTATTCTGTGTTGGTGTAGTCGCAAAAACCACGTCAACACTACTAAATCAACATTAGGGGTTGAAGCTCCTTGTAGGTTGGTGCCTACTAAATCAGGGTTAAGGGTTGGTGCTCTTTGTAGGTTGGTGCCTACTAAACTACTTATTTGGTGATTCAAGTAGGTTGGTGCCTACATTTATTATAAAAGTTTATATAATTCATAAAGTACATTGTTTGTACTGTGGTTTTCTCCCGTAAGGGTTTCCACGTAAAATCTTGGTGTCAACTTGTTCATATTGAGATATTCTTGCATAGTTGAATTTGTATTAGAGTTTGAAGTTGATAAGAGTTGAGAGGGAAAAAGTTAGTTGATATACTGATTCACCCCCCCCCTCTCGGGATATCTTTGTGCTCTTCAATAGTATGGCTGTAGAGGATGCTTTCTGACATGAAAATGTCTCAAGCAGGGCTTTCACCATGTTTTGTGACAACCAAGGGGTGCTAAAGCTTGCCAAAAATCCAGTCTTCCATGAGTGCACAAAACATGTAGAGCTTCATTGTCACTTCATTTGACAGCTTGTTGAAGATGGATTAGTGATGTTGTAGTATGTTCCAACTGAGGAGCAGACTGTAGACATTCTTACCAAGTCCCTAAGTTCGGAGAAATTTGTAAAATTTAAGGGGAAACTTGGTGTAGTTAGTGGAATGACCATTATGGGAGTGTATTAAAGTAATATTGTTATATTTAGCGTATAATATTATTATATTTAGCATTAAGTTTAGTTTGCTTTCAGTTAGTTTTAGCAACTTTCTTTTATTTCTTTTGTTACTGATTGTTTCTGATTTAGAAACATCGTCTTGTAATTTCTTATTTAAGGAGTATTCCTCTCCTTTTTTAAATCAATCAATTACCATTTTAGTGCACAATGTCAAGTGGTCAATAGGCATAATTCATGCATTGCATGGACCTTCATGCTACATCACACAATGTTAGAGCACGCTTCCAAGGATAATGCCACTTTAACATACCTGCTTGGGGTAGTGTCTAGGAGGTAAAGTATGACACCTACAAATTGGCAAACAATAAATAGTTATGAAGTCAGCCCATTATGGAACTATCTTTGATATAACCATTCTACTTTTTATATTATAGACATCATGTCATCAATTTTGATAGAAACTTCATGACATAGGCATAGCTAGTAAAAGATAGATAGTCATACATCTCGCTTGAGAGTATGCCATACATGTAATTCACATATAGCACAAGTTTTTTCAGTTCTACGATCTTTCCTATAGGTTGTTCTCTAATTGTTTTCTAAATTATTGTTTATATTTCTTTTGCATATACCACATCTTGATCCACATAGTTTATAGTGTTCTTCCCAAGGTACTCCCTTGCACCTAGATCATTGGTATCAAAGCTAGTTTTTATTTCACGCATGTGATTTGGTTTCATAACGAGTTCCTTAATGCTTGCTAGTTCTCATACACATCAACAAAATGAATGAGCACAACTACTACTTGAGTAGGCTTTGATGAAAAAGAAAGATGATTGATTCCCAGAAGAAGACATTTTATGTTCCCCTAAACATCCAACAAATCATTGAGGACGCTCTTGAAGAGATATATATCTCTTTGGTTAGTTACTTGAATTATTATGCAATTGGGTCCATCAACCTCTATGGAAGCTTTTGTCTTGTTGTAATATCCTGAGCTAAATATTTAAGAAAACATTAGAAAAAAGCTTTTTTGCAAATATTTAATATTTTGAACCATTAAAATTAGGGTTTACATATTTCAACCTTATTCTTGCAAATTGTAACTAACGCAAGCCAAAATTATGATGCAAATAAATTGATATTTAAAGCAAATATTATTTAAATCGTGTTTAGAAACTTTAACCAGTCTAACAAAGAGCTGAGTTCTCATCCACAACTTATACATTAATTGTTGTAATAACCCTTACTGTTATTTTTTAATGAAATAAACATCTGATTTAATTATCTTTAACCCCAACTTATGAGAACCTATATTTTTTCACTTATTTGCATTCATTGATACCCCAAATTACATTAAAATTAAACTAAGGGTTTTAACTGATAAACTTCGGATTTAAGTGTTTAACCAAATTGGGAAAGGGAATAAATTTCCTCAATGCTTACAGAAAAATACTAATACCTCAAAGGACTCATGAGTTGACGTTTAGTAGAAAAAGCTTATGATCTTTCTTATTAAAATAAGTTTGAAACACTTTCAGGGATGCTATAACACCTATAGGTTTGATAGCATAAACTATCGTACTTGAACTTGCATCAATAGTAGATTGTGTAACCCGATGTGATTGATTTAACATTCAATCGGAATCTAACATAGACTTAGAAATTTCCTTCACATGTACATAATAATATTATTACCCAAATTATAAATTGGATTCACAAGAATTCAAGATAAATAAGAGAGCATTCCCTATATAAATTGTTTTGAAATACATTACAATGGTACAACAACAGCTATAACAAATTAACAAGTACAATGCTCGCTCATGACAATTGGAATGTCGTACACCTTGATACATCAAAATATCTGTGACTTCGAAGCTTGTGTGTGATCTCTAGATTATTGCCTTGCGAAATAAAAAGATTTCCATCCTTGCGCTTGGGTAACCAAAGGGTTTTTGTTCTTTGGTCTTTGCAAATCTAAGGGTTTTTGTCCTCGGATGTGATTGTTTGAACACTAGTGCTCAAAACAATGTTGGCCAGGGTTTCGGCTTGGAGAACGTTGAATAATCTAGTGTAATGAAAAATCTTGAAATATATCTCCGTTGGCATATTCTAATGGCTTGAGGAAGAGATCCATTCTGTTGGCCCTTGATGTCATTAACATTAATGGTGTCCTTTGATCTATGCTTGTAGGGTAGAGAAGAGTCTGCAAAAACTCTAAATTGGTGATTGAACCTCAACCACCACATTAATGAAATGAGGGCCGTTATCATCCTTCAAGCTTTGTGTACATATGAATCTCCATCCCTTTTAAGTTTAATCAATGTTTTTGGGTGAGAAAACCCTTATGGAGAAATTGCACAACCAAATGTGGCATTAATGATGCTTTTGTTGCATTGGGAAGTAGATGAGTTGAATAGTGTAAATAAGTGGGAATGTTAGAGTTCGGGGGTTGACGATACCACATAATGCATGCCATAGGTTGGGAGTTGGGGGAAGATGTTTTAGTAGATATAAGTCTAAAACTATGATAAGGGAAAGGAAAGAGAATGGTTTGGAGGAAAGGCATGTCATGATGGAAAAGTTCAAAACTTAACAAGAATAAAGAAGTGGAGTTGGGTGGAAAGGCATGTCAGTATGGTAAAGTCTGAAAGTTTGGTGAGAACCAAGGAGAAGTTAGACTTAGATGGAAAGTCATATTGGTATGATGAATTCCAAAAGTTTGAAAACCTACAGACACTTAGAGATACAACTAGAAACACCCCACACTTAAATTTTTTGAGACCTTTGCCACATCTAACACATTGGTAGACATTTGGGAAATGATGATGAACCACACTTAGGCTTGGGCTTAGCTTGTTGGAGATAGGGATTGGCCTTTGTTTCACAAACGCAAATCAATTAAAAAGGGGACATTACTCTTGCATGCTACTATACCTGTTCAACATCTAGGTTGCTTTAAAGTCCAAGGCCCCTTTTATACCTTAAACATACTTTTCATCATTTGATTTATTGATGCCAGGAAGATCACCTTCACAACTTTTAATGTGATCACATCAGTATCATACTAGTGGGATGCCTACAATACTCAATGCAGGCATGAATCTAAGCTTGTTGACTCTTGGAAGAAGTTTATCAATAATATACATAAAGAGCACTATCAAGGATCAGTCAGTGCAAGACTACACCAATGAGTACATCAATGGATTTCACCCTTATATTCATGCCAAGATGGAATTTTGAACATTGATACATTAGGGAAAGCATATCACCATGTCTCCGAGATTGAGCAAAAGGTTATATGAAGCTAAATCTCTCATTCTCTTCATCCAACACCATGCCTATTGAAGAACCTTATCAAGTGAACAAAATTTTGTTATGTAGAAGTACTACTTGGTGTACCAATGAGACATGCCATCATTGGCACAGCTGCACAATAAAAGGTCTCAGCATCTAAATGTTCAACAAAGGCAAGAGGAAGCAAGGGGACAAGCGTCACCACCACCGCAACAATACCCAAATTAAATTACCTAAAACAAATTTGAATGTTGTGCACAACAATTTTTGGTTGTGCAATCTGCATAAGATATTGTGTTATCATAAGACATTAATCGAGACACTAATTTTCCAAGCATCAACACCTTTGCCATTGTCACCTTTGAGGAATTAGAGTGCCTATTCCATACCAAATGTTGGGTTGAGGATCAGCCCCTCCATGTTATCATTGATAGTGGCAGGCTGAAAATGTTATTAGACAAGACAAAGTCATGTGCTTAGGACTTTGTTGAAGCACACCCTCAACTTTACTTTCTTGGTTACTTGCAATAGGCTAAGGACATTCAAATCAAGTGCCAATGCACATTTGAGTATGGAATTGATTTCACGTGTGATACAAGCACTTGTGACGTAGTGCCACTAGAGGTTCGTGACATTCTACTTGGTAAGCCATAGGTCTATAACTATGATGGTTCCTATAGAGTTAAACTAAAAATATGGACCATCAAGGTGTGCAAGAAAACTTCTACAACAGTTTGAAATAACTTCCGAAGAGTAAAACTTTTGTAGCATTCAAGGAATGCCACAAACTTATGATTCATACACAAGTTCGTGTTGTTCATGGTTTGTCCATACACATGTAAATGCCAAAGAAAGCATGCATTGTAGCGTGCCAAGAGCCATGTGGCATGCTGTAACAACCACAAAATTGATTAGCTATTGCAGCAAGTAAGAGTTGTCTTTAACAAGTCCAAAGGTGTTTCAACACACAATGCGATAAAACATCAGATGAAAATGGTTCCAAGATCTCTTCCAAATAGTCTGTTGTATTGTAAATTCATTTGGGAGATTGAAGAGGTTCAACACTAGACACAAGAGCTCATTGACCAAGGAAACATCAAACTTGGTTCTCCATGTGGCAATCCGAAGTCATCACACCAAAGAAAGACAATTCATGTTACATGTGCATAGACTATCACACAATGATGAAGAATTGATATCCCTTGCAACATATTGGCAAACTTATGGACTAGCTGTGATGCGCATAGCAGCCACGAAAATGGATTTGAAGACTTGCTACCATTAGGTTCTTGTGAATCTTGAAGATGTTTGGAAGACAACTTTCAAGGCTACGTTCTTGTTTGTGATGAATGGTGTCCCTAGACCTTTCACCAACTCCTTTATCATCCTCTATATTCTCATGCTTGATGAGACTTGGGAGGGGCACGCTTAGCATGTTTTGTGCATTTTAAACACTTTGCACTAGCACAAGTTGCAAAGATTTAGAAAGAGATCAAAGTCACTTGAGAGTGGCCAATTGTGCAGAAGCTTATAGAGCTCAAGAGTTTTCTTGGACTAGCAAATTTCTACTGCATATCTTCTTTAAATTTTTACGTATCCTAAATGTTGAATTAAATCATACACACCAGGGTTGTGTTACAGTGTGCATATACCAAACAACACACCTTTGAGGAGCTCAAGCAATGTTTTTACACTAGAAACTAAAAGGAATTTAGTGTTATATGTGGAAGCAACACGACCTGACATTATGCAAGTAGTTGGCTTAGTGGCACGGTTTTAGGCAGCACCAAAGGAAACATATGTGCAAGTAGTGGAGAGAATATTCAAGTACCTAAAGGGCACTATGGATTCTGGGTTATGGTACCTAAGAGGTGAAGATTTCATCCTCATAGAATACATGGATGCGGATTGGGCTGGCAGTATTGATGATAGAAAAAACACAAGTGGAGGTGCATTCTTTCTTGGACACAATCTTGTATCATGGTTAAGTAAGAAACATGAGTCGGTTTCTTTGTCCACAATAGAAGTAGAATATATTGCCGCATCTTCTTGTTGCACTCACATCCTTTGGATGAAGAAAACCTTGAGGACATCAAAGTTGAGTATGAGCACCCCATTTCCATCTTTTGTGATAATACAAGTGCAATCATCATAGCAAAGAACCTTGTCATGCACTCCAGAATGAAGCACATTTCGATAAAATATCATTTGCTAAGAGAGCAAGTGGTTAATTAGTAGGCGAAGTTGGAGTATGTTGCTACAAAGGAACAAATTGCAAACATTTTTACAAAGTCACTACCAAAAGAGACTTTTGAGTACATGAGGAAGAAATTGGGAGTGATATCACTCTCATCTAGTCACTAGTTCATCAATACAAGCATATGTTCAAGGGGAGCCATTCATTGCCTTGTCTTTCAGCCTTGGAAGACCTTTGTCATTGATGTCAAAAGGGGAGGAGTAGAGTAAGGGGGAGCATCTCAGTTAGGAGAGAAGTATGGTCCTGTTGCATTTCAAGATTATTACTTTGCAGGGTTGCCATCAATGACAAAGGGGGAGATTGTTGGAAAATTGTTATCATTGATGTCAAAGGATTGGAAGACATTACACATGGGCCGACCAAAGTTATGCATTTGTTGGAGGTTTTAAATTGTAAAATAAAATTAAAGTAATTTGGATGACCTCCCTCTTGTAGCCACCCCATTTAAGGGTGTTTAAATTTAAAAATAAAATTAATTTCATATTTTTTGAGGGCCTATCAAAGTAGGATGACCCCCTAGAAAGGTGTGACCTTGGGCAATGAAATTAAAAATAAAAATAAAATTATTATTAAATGTTGGCCGACCTATGTGAAGACATGTCTATCAATGTAAGGTTGCCTCTCTTGGAAAACAATGTGTCTTTGCTAAAGAGTCACTCTCCTTGGAAGAAATATAATAAGGGATTGTGAAGTTCTTTTCAAGGCAAGCTTTTACGAATATCTTTCAATATATAAGCAGATTTGAAGAATAGTTTTGTGGCAGATTTGTGAAGGCATTATTACAGATTTTTTGGAGACATTATTGCAGATTTATGGGAGAAAATTTGACATATTTGTGAGGTGTTAGGGCAGATCTACAAAGTTGCAAGTTAAATTATCATATTGTTCTTATGGAGGTGGGAGCCTCCTACTTGAGGAGATCGTGAAGTTGGAGCCTCTTATTGAAGAGATTGGAATTTCTTGCTGAGTTGGTGCTCGTTGGTGGGGATTGGTTTCTCTAGTGGGTTGGTGCCTACGAATATTGTAAGAAGATTTATACAAGCAAGATTTTGCCATGGTTTTTTCCATGTAAAATTGTGTGTCTCTTGTGCATGTTCTTAATAGCTACATCTTGCATGAATGATACTGCTATGGATAATTAGGGCTTGAAGTAATATTCCTTTGCTTGATTAAGTTGAGAAGAAGTAAAGTTTTGACCCTGCCCCCCCTCCCTTCTCAGGATAAGTACATGTTTCATCACTTCTTGCCTCCACTCTATGCTAAATGTACAGTGCTTAAGCTATGCTATTGCTCTACCTTTGCAGCCAATGCTCCAGCACAAAAGCACACTCCAAACTTTAGATTACACAAACAATAAGCTAATCGCTGCTTACTATTGTTACAAACAATTAAGAAAACAATACTTTCATCAATTGGGGAATAAGGGCAACCAAATTTTTGGAGCCCCCTCTTAGAAATCAAAACATCAACTTCTTTCCATCTTGCACAGGTTTTGCAGCTTTAGCTCTGACATGCTCTGCTACCAACTGAAGGATTATTTCAATGGAAATATATATGTAAAGTTCCCTTCCCAATTGATACCAATATTTACCAAATTTCACAATTTACTAATCTAGCATTTTGTCAAACAAATCATGTGCATGAGAATATGTAAAATTTCTGAATGTAATTCAACTGATATTGATAATTTATGGCTGTTATAACAGATTAATTCCCTCCTACCTCAATTGAATAGTCATAAGCTAAGACATTATAACAACAATTTGCATCATTAAACAACCAATATATTAATATTGCTTGCAATAGTCTGAGAGATTAAATGGTAATTTATGAAAAGGTTCATTCCTGTTCCTGGCCTTCAATAATAGCAGATTGGATACATAGAACAGCTACAGCAAAGATACAGTTCCAATTCAGCATCCCTGTCCAGTGCTTGTCCTTATTCCTTCTAGGCTGCACCTTTAACACTCGGCTGGTACTGATATATCCTCCTGGCCTTAAACTCAATATGCTGTGCACTTATATTTATTGCTTGATATTAGCTATATTTATGAGACTGCATTTGATGAATTGGATAGATGCCCATACACCACTGACTTCTTATTATTTAAATCGTCCTTCCATACACATACGACCCCTGGTGAGTCCTGGCGGCAGTAAATGATGACTTAGTCTGAAGATAACAAATCTGTCAGCCATATATTTTGTCTTTTCCCCAATTCGGGGAAGACTCCACAACCTCACGAATTCATCTTCATGTCTACCATCGTCCCATAGGTGATATCATCTCCATGTAGGGTGGCGGCGTTATTATTAGAAGCTGCGATTACAACAAATTAAGTGGCGGTTGCATAGCTATCAAATACTTCCAAAATGAAACCTCCATGTTGGATTTCCCCCCACTCCATATTTTTGTCTATATTTGCAACAGGACAAAGGCTGTGATAATATTCCTTATGAGAGAAGCGGCTGGAGCCAAAGATAAAGGGCCCGCAATTCTCCTTAAGGGTGGCGTTTCCTTTCGTATATTATGTGGACGACGCTTGATAAAGATTATACGTGCAAAGCCTTGTATTAAATAATATTCAGTTCCCTAAATCTTATATACTCGATAACCTGCTCCAATAAGGAAATACGACTCCCTAAATGGGAATGACATTGACCATAAAGGCGTCCTCAATGGTGGCAGCACCAGTCAATCGACCCTTCTCTAAAATAGCACAAATATGACAGATTCACTACTATTCATAACTCCTGAAATATCTGCAAAGTTAAGTTCAAGAATTACCTCTACAAGCTCCAATTTATTTCTCAAACCAAAACCTTCGGAATCTCCTCAAACTCTGTAATGAACTTTACTCTGAAATTTGTCGTCGTAAGACTCCTCAAATTTCCCAAATAAATCCAACAAGTAAACAACTATCCATTGAAATCTGTTGTGAATCCTGGATGAATCCGCCAAATTGATGGAATTGGGTTTTCATCCAACCCACTGGCTCAAGGGTTTCTGTCCTCGAGTCTCTGAAAGCTAAGCTCTCAAATTTCCTCTCGATAATAATTTTCCAAAAGATCCCCCAAAGAATACATTTTGCCACCTTTTATAACCCGTCACCTTTTAATATTTTATTCTTAAATATTTCACTTCATTAAAGTAACTTATTTAATATTTTCTCTTTAATAAAGTTACTTTAATAAATAATTAATTAATTAAATATTAATGTCCAAAATATTATTCAAGGACAATTTAATATTTAATTAACTAAATTACGCCCCAGGTGGCTACTCGGGAATTGGGGACATTACAATATATCAAAGATATCTTACTCATAATATTGAGAGATACATATACAATGACTTTGGGTTTGTTATTCTTCTAATATTTAGGAGTATACACCTATTTTTAAGCTAGATATCCATCTTTTTCTTCAACTTTATGTATGTGAGTAGTTTAAACTTGAAACAAACCACCTAATAATCTTACAAATAAGTTCAATTTAACTTTGACTAGGATAAGTTTGAATCAAATATTTTTTACACACTTATAATAATCATTTATTTCACCAAATATAACATTGAGAGATACATATACAATGACTTTGGGTTTGTTATTCTTCTAATATTTAGGAGTATGCACCTATTTTTAAGCTACATATCCATCTTTTTCTTCAACTTTATGTATGTGAGTAGTTTAAGCTTGAAACAAACCACCCAATAACCTTACAAATAAGTTCAATTTAACTTTGACTAGGATAAGTTTGAATCAAATATTTTTTACACACTTATAATAATCATTTATGTCACTAAATATATTAAATATACTATGGTATAATATAAATTTGTAACAATTATTTCAAAATGTTGGTATGATCAAGTATATTCCAATAAAAGTTAAATATTCTGTTCTCTAAATTTCAATTGTTTGCAGTCTGACTTTGATTCATATAAATCTTGAACAGTCTGGGAACTAACAGGTTGAAACAAAAATAAAACATATAATAGAGGAGGAAATCACAAAAAGGAGTCAATCGTCCCTCTTATTTACTACTTAAGCATCTGTACCTGAGAAATTCTATAATTTTATTTCCTTACTTCCAAAAGGTTTCCATTGCTTGTTAAGAAATTTTTAAGGAATATTACTGCTTATTAGGTTACTGAGGATTTATGATTGGAGTCTATTCTAACTACCTGCATGGTTTTTAATTCAGGCTGCGAATGTGGGATTCTGCCGTATATTGCGACTGGTATTTTTATTTTCATGCTTATTAAATAGCATGATAATTCTGTTTCCCTCTTTTCTCTGCATTCACTTGGATTTTTTTTTCTCTTCTTCTTTTTACTAGGTTAAAGAAGTCTTGATCATGGTGACAAGACTAATTTTTATTGTTAAATTTCTTGTGTTTTGTTCTATAAGGCACGACCAGAGGCAGGGAAATTGGCTATAGCAACTGTGGCACTTCTAGTTGCATCAACAACAAACATTTTAGTTGTATGTATTTATTCCTTTCAGTGAAATGCATGATAGTGTTCTGATGGGAAACCTGCCTAAATTTTGACATTTAATATGATTTTTTTGGTTGCTTACTGCACCATAATTTATCCTTAATGGCCAGAAATTTAGGAAGCGAACTCATGTCTTTTTATTTATTTTGAAGGTGGATAAATGTTAAAAAAAAACTCTGCAGATGACTAAGAAAACTGAGCCTTTGCAATCTTTAATATGGATAAGGCTCTGATTGCTTTTAGCAAAGAAATATAAAATTTAAAATATTCATGTACGCTTCTCGCAGAAATAAATAGCTTGGAATGTAAAATTAGATTACCATTGTTCCAAATTCAATATCTGCACGATTGTATATTCATTTTTGTTTCTCGCTTATAGATTTGGAGAAAAATTTAGAAATCAATTAAACCTATTTGTGTTCGATTTGATTATTGATTACCATGTCAATTCTTCATTGCAAATCCTCAAATTGTTGTGCAGATCACCTTCCATTTACCTATATATGCACATAAAAATAAGATATGTTTTGCAATGTATTTAGTCATTCATGTTATCCTACTTAGGCTGTATGGTGTAATGATGGATGAGTATTCCTGTCAAATCCTTAGTGAAAGGGAAGCAACTAATAAACAGTATTAATGCCCACAAATGAACAAAGAAGGTCGATGGGACTTCAAATTAGAATACCGAGTAGGAATGCTAAAAAGGAATTGCAACAGCTGAAAAAATTAACAAAAGTAAAACAAGAAGAGATCCTAACCAGGCAAGGTGAACCCAAAGTAAAACCCACACAAGTCAGAAAGATATTGCTATATTATACATATAGCCATGTGAAAAGAAGACCTCTTGCTACATAAGCAACTAGTTATTTCAAGTGAAGGGAAGGTGAGTTGTTAAGAGACCAAGATTGGAGGTAATCTGTACCAGAGTGTGGGGCAGTAAAAGGGTGAATATCCTCATTAATCACCATGAAGGGCCAATGCATTATCTGATGATGTCTATAGGAGATGGCCTGGATTAAGGTCAGGAAAGAAAATCCTTGGAGGAGTCAAACATATGGAGGGAAACACTTGATAGATTAGTTGACTGTTGATCTGCATTGCGACCATACCATTGAGAGTCTAGTTCATTGACGTATGCTTCCAAACGACTCTGCTATATCCATGGCTCAATATCTTATCATGGCTGGGCAACCAATTTTCCATCCAATGAGAGGTTAAATGGCTACAGTTCATTATTTGGAGCAGTTGATTGGTCTCACAGTCCACAATTCCAACATTCTTTTAAAAGAGAGTTCAAACAGAGCTGTAAATGGTAAAAAGTCTTGCATTAACATGAAAAAGTTACATTATATAAAGAAGTGCATAAAAGCACTGTAGATATTAATTATCTACCTACTGACAGAAAATATCTAACCTAACAGATAGAAAATATCTAATCTATTAAATACATAACATTGACCATTAATAATATAAGAATAATATATTCTAACACCCTCCCTTAATGGTCAATCCGTCAACAACACCAAGTTGCCCCCTGAATTTTACAAATTTATCTGGGCTCAGAGACTTGGTGAGAATGTCTGCAGTTTGATCCGCTGTTGGAATATACTGCAGCTGAACTGATCCGTCTTCTACCAGCTTGCGGATGTAATGACAATGAAGCTCGACATGCTTGGTACGTTCATGGAAGACTGGATTTTTGGCCAGTTTGAGCACCCCTTGATTATCAGTGTACAAGGGAGAAGGTCTTGCTTGTGACATGTGCATGTCAGAAAGAATCCTACGAAGCCAAACTGCCTCACATGCTGCTTTAACGGTTCCTCGATATTCTGCTTCAGTCGAGGAAAGAGCCACTGCCTGTTGCTTCTTGCTGGTCCATGTTACAGCACCTGTACCCAAACTGAATACATACCCAGAAGTAGATTTTCTATCATCCACTGAACCTGCCCAATCTGAGTCTGTGTAACCAATCAGCTTTGGATCTTTGCATCTGCCATACAAAATGCCATAGTCGGAAGTGCCCTTAACATATCTCAGCACCCGCTTCGCTGCAATCCAATGATCAGCTTTAGGAGCTGTCATGGCCGAAGATGTAACTCCTTTACAAAAGTGATGTGGTCTAGTGGCGGCCGGGTAGATGGGGCCCTTACTAGTTGTCGAATGGCGTTTCATCGGTAGGTGAATCGAGTTGGTGACAACTTCAGCCCCTTCTCCCATAGGTGTGGGCGAGGGTTGCAATCCACGCATCGAGAAATTTGTCAAAAACAAACTTAAAACATGTACGGTGAGAATAAAGATACTACCAATGATGCGCCAAACAATACCCAAGTAATAATGGAAGCCCAAATTTGTCATGTCAAAATTTTTGACACAAATGTCGTGTTTGATTACACTTAATCAATGTGTGGAACCACCGGTAATGATCAAATCGTCAACATAGACAACAGAAATGAGAATATCATCACGGAGTGTTTGACATACACATATTAAATGAGAGGTGCTTGGTAAAACCATGATCAATCAAGTACTGATCAATCTTGAAATACCATGCACGGGGAGCCTGTTTCAATCCATAGAGCGCTTTCACGAGCCTACACACTTGATGTTCTTTGCCGGCAACCTTGAAACTAGGGGGCTGCGTCATGTAGACTTCTTCCTGCAAATCACCGTTGAGGAAGGCACTCTTGACGTCCATCTGATGAACTGTCCATCCAAATTGGGCTGCAATAGCGAGAAGAAGACGAATTGTGCTCATCTTGGCAGTAGGAGTGAATGTCTCCTCGTAATCAATGCCCTCCCACTGTGTGAATCCCCGAGCAACCAATCTGGCCTTGTACTTATCCAAAGTACCATCTGCATGATACTTGACCTTGTAAACCCATTTGCAACTGATAGGTTTCTTCCCAGGAGGAAGATCAGAAAGAACCTATGTGTGATTCTTCAAGAGACTATGATATTCTGTCTGCATAGCTTGTTCCCACTCTGGAATTCCTTTAGCCTCTGAATACGTTTGAGGCTCATAGATGCTGTGGATGTTGGCCATAAGAGCGAAGTTGACCGTGTGTAGCTGCTTACTCTTGCTACGAGTTGATCTGCCCTCAATGAGTTCATCGTCATGAAGATCGCCGATTGTCTTGGCCCACCACTTAGGCTGACGAGTAGAAGTGCCAACATCTGAAACAGGAGTAACAACATTTCCTGGGATGTCTGGAACAAGGTCATCTGGATGTGAGTCCTAAGGAAAATTAGGTGGTGCTATGTCATGATCAGTAGACTCCTCATCTTCAGAGTCAGAATGCTCTGAAGCCCTCCCATCATGGGAACCAAGAGGAAGACGAACACCCTCATCAGGAACCTTCATAGGCTGATCCGCAGGACTGGTGGTAGGAACAAATGGACCAGTAGTCTCATCAATCACAACATCACGATTGAATATGAGACGATCTGTCTCCACATCAATCAACCTGTAGGCTTTGTGATTGTCGCTGTAGCCAGTAAACACAAGTGTCTGGCTCTTGGAGTCCAACTTGGCACGTTTGGCATCTGGAATCCATACATGAGTGGTAGAGGCAGAAGACTTTGGATGGCCCACCTTAGGCTTAGCGTCTGAGCTTCTTAAGGTCATCTTCTTAACGACCTGTGTAGGTGATCGATTCAGGAGGTAGACGGCAGTGTAGACTGCTTCAGGCCAGTATTTCTTAGGTACATTTTTGTACTTGAGCATAGAACGAGCCATTTCTGTAATGGTGCGATTCCTACGTTCAACAACACTATTCTGCTGAGGGGTGTAGGGTGTGGTAAGTTGGCGCTTAATGCCATGTGCAGCACAAAAAGTAGAGAAGTCAGTTGAACAAAACTCCTCCCCATTATCTGACCTTAGAGTAACAATGTGAGAACCCGATTCTTTCTCAACTAAGGCTTTGAACTGCTAAAATGTGTTGAACACATCTGACTTTTGTTTCAAAAAATACACCCACATTTTCCGACTGAAATCATCAACAAACAATAAAAAGTACCTGGACCTAGTAATAGGAGTGTTCATCAGTCCACATACATCAGCGTGAACCAATTGAAGTACCTTGGAGGCTCGCCAAGAATCACCATCTAAGAACGGTGTCCGATGCTGCTTGCCAGCTTGACAGGGTCCACAAACTCCATGAGTTTTAGTTTGGATCTCAGGTAGACCAGCAACAAGACCCTCCCGAGATAACTGAGAGAGGTAGTGGACATTCAAGTGCCCATAACGCTGATGCCAAAGTTTGCTGATGGTTGTACCTCGGGCTGCGAGAGCGTGCTCTTGAGAATCACCAGAATCAGCAAGTCTGTGGAACCATTGATCCTCAAGTCCATAGCAATTTAGTCACGAGGTCTCCCTATCAGCGATGCTGCTGATTGGTGAGCTGAAAACATCTAGCGGGAGGAATGCATGATTTGTTGAGGTATGTTCCATGCACGGAACATAGTAGACATCGAAAAGAGTAAATTTCTTCCTCTGAGTGAATGCGGGCTGATTGCCCTTACCGGCTGACGTGGCCTCTTAAGCCTCCTCAAAACCAAAATCAGAGAAGGGTTTGAACTTTGTGAACCAATCCCGACGATGAGTAAAATGGCGCGATGCCCCTGAATCAATATACCAGGCAGAAGAATGTACCGGATCTGCAGTTCTCTTGGCCATAAATGCATAGAATGCAAACTCTTTCTGCTTAGTGTGCTCAGCAACATGTGCCTTTTGTTGAGATCCTCTTTGCTTCTTTTGTTCAGAAGCCATCCGAGTGCGACACTCAGCCCTAATGTGACCGTATTTGTGGCAATAATTGCACTGAACGTTCTTCTTCTTGCTGTCCTGAGAAGAACCAGAGCCTTTCGGCTGAGAAGATTGAGTCTTCCCTTTGTTCTTAGCAGAAGATTTGGCAGAGAACGCTTGTTCTGTGGAGGATGAATTGGTGCTGCTTCCAAATTACTATCTCCAGCGATCTGTTGTAGAAGCTTGTTACACAAGTCACGGAAACTTCAGGTCAACATTTGTTGAAGTAATATTGAGCGTCTCAATGAAATGCTCGTAAGATTTTGGTAAACTCTTCAGAGTAATGACGACCATGTCCTCTTCCTCCATCTTTCGTCCAATGGCTTCTAGCTGGTCTCGAATCTTTGTGATTCTTGTTAGATGCTCTTGAAGAGTGGTGTGCTTTTCTTCCATCATTATTGAGAAAGAGAATGTTCTTAAGAGAAAAACACCGCGACTCTTATCGACGTTCATGAGTCCTTGAGTTGTCCATACCTCAGCAGTTGTTTTGCCTGACAGTACTTGTGGTAGTTGGTCGTCAGTGACTGAAAGCTTGATGAGCATGACGACTTCTCGGTTGCGTTCATCCCATTTGTCCTGATCCTTTCCGGCTACAATGGGTCGAGGTGATGTACCTAGAACAACCGCATCAAGACACCGATACTCGAAAATGGTCAGCATACACTGCTTCCAGGTGTTGTAATTCTTCCCGTTGAACTTCTGGCTGCTTTCGAGCATTATGTTCGTGAGAGATGACATCACGCACCTTGCGGTCAAACTGGTGAAGGCAAGATAATGCAAAGAAAATAGAAATACAGAAACCCGAACACGGATTTTGAGGTTTTACTGAAAACCCAGAAAAGATAAATAAAAACCCAGAAGAATGGAAGAATACCCAAAAAAATTTGACAACACAAATTTTGAGGCACGGAAAACGAGGTACCCAGAAAAATCTAGTGACAACCCAGTTGAGATCTCGCAAAACCCAAAAGGAATCTACGATCAGAAAAAAATTTCGACTTCAAACTAAGGCACAAATTTTGAGGTACAAAAAACGAGGTACCCAGAAAAAATGGACGACGACCCAGTTGAGATCTTGGAAAACCCACAAGGAATCTGCAATAAAAATAATTTTTCGACTTGATCTGAGGGTTCAAAACCCTAGTCGAAATTTCTGGAAACCCTAGGCGGCCATGAAAACCAGAAAAAATTGCAGAAATGAGCCGAAATCTTCACAAAAGCGTGGCAAACAGGATTCCAAACCCTAGGCGACCAGGTTGCAGGAGGAGACGACCACAATTTTGTGAAAAAAACACCCAAAATAAGGTAAAAATCGTGCCTAAAAACGATGGGAAAAACGCGGGTTCAAAAAATCGCGAAAAACGGGACAGATCTGAGAAAAACACGCGCCCAGAATGCAGATGAAATCTGCAAAATGAAGACTCGTCCCAAAAAGAAACGACACTGTAAAAAATCGCGACTTCAAGTGCAGGAAAAATAACGCGATTAGCAGAGAGACAGAACACGGCCAGACAGAAAATTGCGCCCTAGAACACACGATTTTTTACAAAAAATCAGATAAAAATCTGATTTTGATGACCCACGAAATTCCTAGAAGTCTCACGCGAATTTTTCTCGAATTATAGACATTCTAAAAAATCCCCAGAAACCCTAGACGGCTCTGATACCATGTAAATGGTAAAAAGTCTTGCATTAACATAAAAAAGTTACATTATATAAAGAAGTGCATAAAAGCACTGTAGATATTAATTTTCTACCTATTGACAGAAAATATCTAACCTAACAGATAGAAAATATCTAATCTATTAAATACATAACATTGACCATTAATCATATAAGAATAATATATTCTAACAAGAGCCACTGTTAATTCAGCTCTAGAGTACTTGGAAAGCTATTGTTCACCCCAATTCACAGTAAAAGAGGGCATTACCAACATAGAGCTTCTCTGTTGTTGTAATGCATGCATTTAAGGGTTATACATGCCATGTATTCTTAAATAAATTTGATATACAATTAAGATAATAACCGTAATAGATAACATTGTAGATAGACCTTGTGAACAATAGTATTCTTTTGTTTCACCTGACATAATTGGGTTAAATAATTCATTGTTCCCTGAGGACATGTGTTGCTTCACTGCATTCTGGAGGCATGGGAAATCTACCAGACATTCTCCTGTCATTGCCAGGAATGGTGGACATTCATTGCCATCTTTGGGGGATGTCAACTGCGGTGGACATGGCAGGGTACATCTTCTCCCATGGTATACATATCCGCAAATTACCAAGAAAAATTATCTCTAGAAAATAAATTGATTGACCTTTTATAGGCTCCATAGTGCCTTTTGTATGTTTAATACAAGGCCAAACTCTAAAATAGTATCAAAGCATGCAGAATTTTTTTCTTTGGAGCTGAAAACAGTAGGAGGTGGAAGATTTTTTTAACAGAAGTGGGACTGTTATTTCTGAAACTTGACTAAGGGAGTGTATAAACTATTTCTTTGCTTGGATTTTTGGCTTGGCATGGGGATTGAGTAAAATTTATTCCTACCTTCTTTTGATCGTCAATTTTTGAGTCATTGTTCTTCTCCCAAAACTTTGCATTTAAAATACTCCATCTTCAAAAATCTTTGAAACCACATTATTGCCATCATCATCCAGGGCAGATGTTTTAAGACATGGGGTGCTCAGGTTTTGACAGATACAATGGACTTTGAAGGGCTAGTGCTAGAGAGAGCCCTAAAACTAGATGCATTTGCAATGAATTGGAGGTGATCTGCTAAGCTGGATTCCCAAGTCCCATAAACTAGGACAGGACTCTGATGACTAAGGACCCCTATTTGGCGGATGTGAAAGTGCAGGAGGCCTATTTTATTGTGGGTCGCTGAAAACAATGTGGAATGGGAAGACCCTAGTTAGGCATAGCTGAAGTCATCATCAATTGTTAACATAAAGATCATACATCACTTGGAATTGTCCAATGACACAAATCTATCTGGACATTGAGGGGGTTGAGGCAGAATTGGTGTGGATGCACTACCCAAGAAACAATGAACAAAGTGGGGAGGAGTTGCCCCTAGCAACACTACTGGGAAGTGTTTATAATTTTGGGGCCATGTTGAGGGGTGTAGGATATAGGGCAAGTAGGAACTGAAATGAGAAAAGAGTTTTTGTCTTGGTCAAGTAGTACATAAAGCATTGTTCATTTGTCTTTCTCAAGTACCCTGATCTACTCTATCAGATATACAGATCAATGAAGTACTTTGTAGTTTGTACCTTTTCAAAGGCTGTAAAGCTTTGATAAGGGAATGGAATTCTTGTGTCATCTTACAATGATTAGGTGTTTATTTATAGATTAGGCATTAGAAGCACCTCAATATGACTAAATAAAAAAGAACATCCATCTGGTTCTATGATTTGGTATGCAATATTTGTTACTATCCTTGAATGGGAATCTTTAACAAAGGAGAGAAACGTTCATTGAGCATCATTCTTGATGGTGTGATGATATGTGAGAAGTTAATTCTCATCCAAATAAATGCAACTTGTTAGGCTGCAAATGGAAAAAACCTGTAGTGTGGGAGATCCCTTGCCATCTTTGGGATGTTTGATGCTAGGGACATGGCTAGGGACATCTGCTGCCATGTGGCATATCTCCCCAAACAACCAAGAAAATTCTCTCTAAACAATGAATCTAAAGGTTTGTAATTGGCAAGAAAGTGCATTCCATATGTTTAATACATTGGAAACTCTTAAATGGGGTCAAACTTTTTGAAATTTTAGCCCAAGGAGTCCCAAATATGCCTTAACATGGATTTTCAGGTTGAAAAGTAAATGAAGTTTATTCCTACCTTTTTCGAATGTCAAATTTTTGAGATTTTGTACTCCCCAAAGATATGTACTTGAAATATTGCAGCTCCATAAGCATCATAAACATAACATCTACCATCCAAAAATGAGCCATTCATCTAGCATTTGAAGTGTTGAACTAAGAAGCATAGCGTATGACAATTGAAAGGAGTACAGATTGGCCATCTAGGGCATTGATTGAAATGCAAAGGGGTTGTTTGACCTAAAAATGCACTAGTTGATTATGCAACTAGGTATGCAATATGTTGGCGTTTTAATTCACACCTTTGGAATGAGGATTAGAAATGGACAGCTATGCACAAATAAACTGCTCTTCGAATTAGGATGGGAAGCTCCCTCTTTGCTAATGTTGCTTAAAAGAAAGTAAACTAAAACTAATTTGCCTATCTTTTTGTTCAGCTAAGAGTACAAGGTTATAAAACTCAAGTGCCATAGCTGAGATTTTCTCTTTTGGAAGTTCAACTATGACTAAGCGTACTCTAATGACGTTTCTAACTTCTCAAGTAAATGCAGAGCAGGAGAGTTAGAAATGAACAAGGAAGGATTATTTGACATAAATACTTAAATAAACTTTCTCTCAAGGCACATCTACTTACTTTCAATGCAAGCTGAAATAGAGATCATATAAGCATAACACATGAAACAAAAATCTGAGACATTATATTAGGGAAAAGTAGACACAAGACTTTATTTCTCAAATCTTAAGAACAAGTAGAACTTGATCTCCAACTTCAAATTCTCGTTGGCAAGCTTTCTTATCAAAAATTTTCTTCACCCGCTCTTGATGCTGAGTGATTCTGTCTGCCACCTCGACCCTTTCTTCTTGAAGCTTTGTTAGGTACAAGATACAGTTCTCAATAGGATCTGTGAACTCCCCATCTTCCACTGTGGAAGCCAGCTGCAACGCAGACAACTCTAGTGTGATAGGTAACATTGCCTCTGTACCATACATGATGATGAAAGGTGAAGTACCAATGGCTCTCTTTGGAGTAATTCTATCAGCCCAAAGAGCGTCATAGAGTTTCTTATGCCAAGTTCGTTGAATGAAATCAACTAACTTGTATGATTGTGACTGTGTTCTTGTTTGATGACTCGGCCTATACATTACCCTGAGGGTAATAATCTGATGAACGTGATAAAGTGATCAAAACAGAACACCAGTAGCTCCTCAGATGAGAAACATGTTGCATTATCTGTCACAATTTTGCGAGGCACTTCGAAGCGTGTAACAATATTTTCCTTCAGAAAGTCACACACGACTTCAGAGGTCGCCCGCTTGGTAGGAATAGCTTCAACCCATTTGGTGAAATAATTTGTGGTTGTCAGGACATAAATATGCCCCTTGCTGGAACATGGGTTGATAGGACCTACAAAATCTAAACCCCATTGCTGAAATGGAGCGTCTATGGCAATTGGCTTGAGAGGAATGGCTACCAGCTTCATCTTGCCAAAAAACTGTTGATACAACTGACATTTGTACGCCCATTCATATATTCATATGTGTTGCGAAACATAGTCGGCCAAAAGAACTGTGCTCGCGGGATTTTGAATGCTGTAACGCTTGATGAAAAGTGGCCTCCGCATGCTTGACTGTGAAAAGCTTCCAACAATTGCCGTTGTTGATCCTTGGTGATGCATAAAAAAATTGTTCCATCAAGCCCTCGCTTGTATAGAACGTTATTTGTAAGCACATAGTTCTATGCTTTCAGCTTTAGTGTTCTCTTCTGTTGTTTATCCCACTGTCTCGAGCATTCACCATAAGTCAGGAAATACTATATCTCCATAAACCATTCTCCCGTGGATTCAATCAGTAGGAACATAGGAAGATCCTCTTTATCTTTAGGTTCAAGTTCAGGTATACCTTTGGCTTGGAGCTTCTTATCACCATCTTCTGCTATCAATTGACAAAGACTTGTCCTGCGAATGAGTTTGGTTAGCTTGATCTCCAAGTCATAATCTTGCACTCTTGCGACCCAGTTTCCTCTCTTTGTGCCCATCTCCTGTTGAGTTAACACGCTTTTAACTGCTGGATTGGTGACATACACAGTTGTGTGGGAATTCAAGATGTAAAATCTGAAATTTTTTATGGCTTGGACCGCTGCATATTCATTCTTTTTAATTTGAGAGTATCGTGACTCACTATCCTTGAGACTGCTGCTCATGAGAGCTATTGGTGACTCAGTTTCTTCATTCAGTTTCTATGTTAGTATGGCAGACAAAGTATGTTCTGATACATAGCAATAAAGGATAAAATCCTTATCAAAATTGGGGCGGACTAGCACTGGTGCTTGGTTGATAGCTTATTTTATTGCGACGAATGCCTTGTTGCCTTCTTCTGTCCAGTTGAAAACAATCTTCTTCATCATAGCAGATATATCTTTTGTCAATTCAAAAAAATCCGGCACAAACCTTCGTATGAAATTCACCTTAACAAAGAAAGAATGTACCCCAATTCTGCTTGTAGGAAGAGACAATTTTCTGATAGACTCAACCCGGCTTGGGTCAATTCGAGTTCCTTCCTTGGAGACGATGTGGCCAAGCAACTTGCCCTCCGTCACCGCAAAGATGGACTTTTTAGGATTCAGTGATATCTTATGGTATCTGCATCTCTTGAAGACCTTCCCTATGTCTTATGGTATACAATATACTGACTATGCAAACACAATATAACCAAATATAAGACAATAGTTACAAATGAAAGGACATCAATCACCTTAAATGCCACGATTCATATTGGCAGCGATTAAAGAATAGAAAGGAGACTACTAAAGACTGTCAAGGCAGTGATAAAGATCTTTAGACAAAAAATTAGGACTGTTTAAAGTCAATGGTGGGGTGTCATAAAGGAGATTATGTATTAAGCAATCTCCTTAGAAAGGGTGGTGACTCCTCAAAACAAAGAGATGCCACTTTTTAGGAGGATGGGGGGATATATGGACAGGCAGATTTAAAAGGCATAAAAATATAAGAGAGAGGAGGTACATAAGAGCAGACTAAAAGATCTAGGAGCAGACTTACAAGAGACACATAGAAACATACGTGAATGAAATATAAATAGGAAGAGGAAGGAGACAGATCTAAGGGAGAGATAGAGGCATATTGATCTGCAATAATATTCTGAAATCTTTATGCACTTTTGATATAATTATTTGTAAGTAGGCATTTGATTATGTTATTATGCTTATATTTTCACTATGGTGGGAGGAGGAGGATTGCAAAGGAAATAGCAATGAGGCCCTCTCCTAATACCACCTCTATAATGGAGAACCTATGTATTCTATAATGGAGAACTGAGTGTCCCACAATGGAGAACCAATATGTTCTATAATGGGGGACCAAGCAGCCCCAATGGGTCATGAAGGGATGAGGTAGGGCTACAATAGGGAGAACTGCTAAGAGGGCACCCTACTAGGGAGAACTACTAAGAGGGCACCCTATTAAGGGAGAACTGCAAAAAGGGCAGCCTGTGATAGGGAGAATTGCTAGAAGGGCACCCTATCGTGCAAGCCTCCTCAACTATCCTCGAGTGAATGAATTGTTGAAGGAAAAGAAGAGGGTCCTCAATCATAAGGGGACGATACTTAGGGCACCTCACCATGTCCTCATTATGGTTGAGCTACTTGCCTACGTGCTTGAGCTATGTAATGTCCCCTTTTTAGCTTGACGTTGCTTTTGGTCGGTTTAGCCTATTCTTGATTGTTGTAGGCTAATGAGCATGGTTAGGGGGTCCTTTGTGGCATTTATCTAGTCAGTTGATGGTTTCCATTTCCTGGATTCAGTTGAATTGGAGAAATAAGGAGTTTCTTAAGATGCAACATTTAATTATTATTAAAGGTAACTTTAATGATAATTATTATTTTAATGTTATGTTTGCACTTTATATTATATAGTCACATTTTAATATTTGTAAAGTGCAAATAATATATTATTAAAGGAGAAGCTTCTAGAGGATCGACCTCTCCCTGGGAAAAAGTATAAAGAGAGGGTCAGCCAAGCTTCTAATCATCTAGGAATTGATAATTGCTTTGATGTGCTTGCTTGGTGAAGAAGCTAGCTAGGGTTTCCGCTATTTCCAGCCATTGAGAACAAAAACTCTCATTGGTTATGCAATTTTGAGGCTGTCAAACTATCAGCTGAATTATTGCTTGATTGTGGGCTTCATTCAGAGGTCCAATTTGTGTTTAATTGAGGAGATTCATCAGATTTAATGGCCTTTGGCCAAATCTGAGGAACTTTATTACATTTGGAGGAAATGTCTTGTAGTTTGATATTTTAAGAATATATTTGCAGAGAACAGATACAGGCGTTTGGAGAAAATCAAATTCATTTAAGAGCCACATCTGGAGGAAGCGAATGTCATTTTGAAGGCTATCGATTTATGCCTTTGATAGAGACGGCAAGAAAGAGAGATTGATAAGAGAGGGAATAAGGTGACTTGGCACAAAACGCCAAACTAAGGAAGAAACATAAGAGACAAAAACAAGCACAACCTTTTATATTCAGGATTGGTATTTTATTGCTATTCGATAAATACAAATTGTTGCTTCAAAAGCGTTGGAGACGTATTGGAGTAAAAGACGTCATGAGTCGCTGCTTTTTGGGAGTTCGCTAAAGACAAGAAGATTAGTTTTGTGTTGTCGAGTCCTCTCAGGCAGTGTGCTTGGTCTCCCGCAAAAAGACAAGGCGCCAGAGAATTTTATCACAGCTTAATTATATCATAAGGCAGCATCGGGCATTATTGGAGGAGTTTGGTTACATATCGAATATCTTTCTAAGAGCTACAATTTACAAAGACACGAATATCTGAGTGAAGTCTACTTATTAATATGAGCTGCTGAAGGACAAATCGCGATTGGCAATGAGTCACGTCATCTCTTGAAGGTGCACTATCTCAGCTATCGGGTCCTGCTTGGCATCTAGCCGTCAGCATCTAGAGATTTCATGCAGACGTTTTTGGGACACACCAAGATTACTGGCAACATTCCATCCAGTTGATTCACTAGGTTCTTTCATACTATATTTGCTTGCATTAAGACATTGATCATTAGAAAATAAGTCGCTGTCTTCTATAGGTGTGTTAAGTGTATCTCAGTGTCATGTCCCCAATTTTGGAGTAAGTTTAATTTAATTTAATTAATTAATTAAGTTGTCCAAATTAATGATATTTCATAAGGATGACTAATTGATTATTTTAATTAAATTAAGTGGGTTATTAAATTAGTTATTTATAAGGTTATCAAACAGTTAAATATTAAAAGGTGACATTATATTTAATTAATTTAATAAAGTGACTAAAAATAAATATTATATTATAAAGTCACTTGAATAAATAATACTTTATTTCTAGAAGCTTCTTGGTGATGTGGTTGAAAAAGTATAAAAGAAGCTTTGGCTGGGCATTTTGGCATGGTTGAGTTGACTACTTCATTTTCTACATTTGGTGAGCTTAATACTTGGCAAACTTCACTTGTGAGACATCAAGCCTAGCTGGTTCCTAGTTTCGCTTGTGAGATATCAAGCCTAGCTAGTTTTGGGAAATGATATCTTAGTCCTTTCATTTGCATCAAAAGGAGAAATCAAATTTGGAGAAGTTGGTGAATCATTTGAAGTCTGCAATTTTGTTTCTATCTGCAGATCAGCCATGAGAGGAATGACATTTTCATTCCTTGCTCTTCAATAAGGAGATATAATTTTGTGGGCACTTGAGGGATTGCTTCCTTTGGTGTTGGCAATCATTTTCATCACAAATTTGAGGAGTTTGGAGCTGAGTTTATTTTATGATCTGCATTTCCTTCAAGCAGTACGGGTGGCCCTCTTAGGAAGGGGTGATTTTGCCATTTGAAGCCATCAAAAATTCCAATAAAATTCGTGAGGCTTGGGGAGACATCAAGAAGGCTGCACGTACCATTTAGAAGTCGTTTGGAAGCTCAAATAAGGAGATTCAAATTATTTTATGTGGCTGCAAGTCATTTCCAGGTTCCATCTTTTATTGTTGCATTTCATGTAGAGGCTCATATTCACATTGTATGCATTTTCTTATTCAATCAGCATCTTCTCCATGTAATTTTAGTCATATAATAGTCTCCATATTGTATATGTAATGCTACAACAGATTGGTATTTAGTTTCAGACATGTTCATATGAAAGGAAAATATAGACTCAAGTCTGATTGCACTTCAATTGCAGTTTGTAAACACTCTCATAATATTGTAATATCAATTGGAGTTATAAGGTGTTCGCTTGCCAACTATTTGACAAATTGCCTCTCTTATGTTCTTGCATTACTTTGAAATAGGATGCATGCCAAGTGTTTGTGAAAATGTCTCTTGGCTGTAGATGTTTATTTGCACTTAGAACTTCATGTATTTGCATTTGAAAATACTAAAAAGAGCTACATTTCATTTTAGTTACTTGCCTAGTTGTTTAGAGATCATTTTCAAGCATTTTACATCATTTGCAAACATCAAAAACAATTCTACAACAAACTGAAAATCAGATCAGCAAGTTCAAACATTGCATGCCAACCGTTTGACAAAGTTCCTAAGGCAGAAAATTGAAGAGTTTTTGAGTCCAAATCAGCAAGGCTCATTACACTCAGTCATAGCAGCTTGCTATAAAAATCATTTGATATCAACAGTTTGTAATCTGAATGAGTTTGCAAATAAATCAGTAGCTTGCTGCCAGGATGGTCATGTTATGTCCTCTTTCCTTGAGAGTAAATTGCTGTATGGATTTGACTAAATGAGTTACATTAACAATCTCAGAAATTAATATTCAAGCTTTAGTTTGGATATGGCATGATATCTACATTAGTTTCAGTCATAAAGAAGTTTAGAGTTAATATGCCAAGTGTTTGCTAATTTGTCTCTTGGCTGTAACTGAACAATTAATTCATGTGCACTCATTTATAGTTTTGGGAAGTCTGAAAATACCTTGTACTGCATCCTATTTGCACTCTACAGTCATTGGCACTCTTAGTATTCATGCATATTGCATCATTCAATAAGAAAACCAACCTACAGCAGCAACAAGACAAATGTTCGATGAAATGTCCAAAGTCAAAAATTGAAAGTTTTTTAGACCAGATTGGCAAGGGACATTACAAGCTACTTGCTTGCATGCTTGAGTTACTTGTCTGCGTGCTTGAGCTACTTATTTGCCTGGTTGAGCTACTTTCCTGCTTGGTTGAGCTACTTGGCTGTCCTCTTTAATTTCTGATTCATGTGGTTTTAAGTTATAAAGTTTGTGATTGAATTAATGATGGGTCAATAGTTTGTTAATAGCTAGTTATGGCAAACTACTAACTATTATTGTTGTGATAGATGATTCTATTAATTGATGTGATTATGGTAAATGTTGTTAATCTATGTGTAGGACTTCAATCAGAGCTTCAATTGAGTATAAGACATCCTCTAACCCAATTGTTCATTTAAAAATTAAGGATTTAGGGCAAATTTAGGGCATTCCCAACTAAGAGACATTGCACCCATACTTCAATAAGAATCGATGGCTCTTGTATATGCTACAACATCGTCCATAATTACACTACCACCTAGAGAGAGAGTCAACAATATTGGGTTCTTTTAACATTCAAAAGCTATTTGGTGAGTCAGATCTTATTGAAGGCAATCACAATTCTTTCTTGTCAATTGTAGACCAAAAGTTATTGTGGCTCGCGTATAGATATTAAACACTTTTGGTTCGGTGTGTTGACTCTTCTATTAGCGTCGATTACATTCCTTGAGGTTGACGACTTAGTATTTGTATGAAGGAGGCGATAACATTACTAATGGTGGTAGTCGACTCAGCATGGTTGTGAAGGAAGCGATGAAGACAAGCCATGATGGTATCAAATAGATGGAGAAAAGTCCGAAGTTTGATGCTTTTGACTATTCTGTTAGTTCCATGTAGTCTTGGGGACATGACAATCCACCTTGCCCAAGATTGCTTTTCCTCAAGCAATCACATACTAAGATTTATAACTAAATATTGCTTCTTTTGTGATGTTATTAGCTTCAGTTGTGATACTTTGATAGGAATTGGAAATTCCAAACCAAGTGATGGTTATTTTGGTTATGTTTGACTCTCTTTCCCTAGAGGGTAGCGGTGAGTAATTACTCCCAATAATGTTGATGTTGTCCTCTAAGTATGAGGACAATGTATTGATTAGCATTCTTAAGTACTACTATTTCTCCATACTCTCAAAAGCCAAGAGTTGGAAATTGGCAAGATCCATTTAAGACGTTTTCTCTCATTACCCTTGGTTGAACTTTATTTTCTTATTTAGGGAAAGTATTGTTTTATTTTACTTGATTCATATAAACAATATCAATTTATTTCAAAGTTGGAAAGGTGAGAATATTCTTGGGGTTTGTGGGTTATGGACCTCTAATGTAACTTAGCAGAGGCTCAGGTAATTGTTTTGTTGTAACCTGATTTCATGAATGTAGAGCTACTTAATCAAAGGGCCCTTGGATGAAATGATCTATATAGGAGTGAATTTGGCCCACAAGGCAAGGTTCTCTTAGATCAATTTTGTAGGTTACAAGGTAGATTGTTTGTGGTATGGGCTTGATTGTATTAGAACAATTGTGCTCTTTCCTTGGGAAATTTTTCCGATATTTTGATTGTTTGATTTCTTGATGGATAGATGAATGATGAATGCTTATCGACTGCCAATGAATTGTTTCATCCCTTATTCATTTCTTGGAGGAGTCACCACCCTTTCATGGTTACCCTTGATAGCAATACTTTACTTCCAAGTTGATTGTTAGATTTATTTCCTATTGATGGTTTCTTTATAGGGAGGTGATTCCCCCCTCTTTTTATCTTATTCTTGGGGGAGTCACAGTCTTTCATATTTGAAGGGTCACAACTTTTCACATTTTCACATATTTTCACTATGTTTAAGAACCTAATTTAAGTGTTCTTGCAAAATTACTTAAGGTTCTATTCTTAATTGGGTTCTTTAAATGGTAGTATGGATGAAATGCTCTCCCTTGTTATATCGCCAGTTTGAGGGAGTCACAACTCTTCACTTCAAATAGTTACAATTCTTCATTATTGTATTTGGATACTTATAATAATTCAAATTTAGATAAGTTAATTTGTTAGGGTTTCTCACTCCCGAAGTATTTTAACAGACAAGTTTAACACTTAAGCATAACGTAATCATAAAAACGTGTCCTCTTGAAGATACATGTGATACATAAAGTATAAATATGAAGCATGAATACATGTAATACATAGAGTATATACCGGAAGCATGAAGCATAGATGTGGGTAATACATGAAGTATACACATGAATACATGAAGTAAGAAAGAATACATATGAATACATGTAAGTTATATACACTTAAATATGTAAGCCACATGAATACACATATACATGAGTGCACGCAAGTCACAAGCATGTAGTTTGCAAAGTTGATACTTGAAGTCACAAGGTATATGAAAGGTATACACATAGTCTCATGAATACAGGTAGGTCACAAAGTATACACATGAATGCATGTAAGTCACAAAGTATAAAGTCACAAAGTATGTACTTGAATATATGTAAGTCACAAAGCACACTCATAGATACACGTTAGTCACAAAGTATGGTTATGAATACACATAAGTCATGAAGTATACATATAGATACACAAAAGTCACAAAGTATTTACGTGAATACACGTACGCTGCAAATTATACGACTTGAATACACGCAAGTCATAAGATGTGCACTTGAATTCACATAAGTCACAAAGTATGCACTTGAATACACGTAAGTCATAAGATATACACTTGAATTCACGAGTCACAAAGTATGCATTTGAATACATGTAAGTCACAAGGTAAGCCATAAAGTATACACTCGAATGCATGTAAGTCACAAGGTATACACGTAAGCCACAAAGTATACACTTGAATACAAGGTATGCAAAGTATTCACATGAATACATGTAGTACATAAAGTATACATAGGAGGCATGAAGCATACACGTGAATACACACAATTCATGAAGTATACATAGAAAGCATGAAAAATACACGTGAATACATGAAGTATACACAAGAAGCATACACGTGGTTATACGAATGAATACACGTCAGGAACAGAGTCAAAAACATAAACGTAAATACATGAAGCATGCACGTAAGTCATGAAATACAAAGTATACACTTGGAAGGCACATGCATATAGAAATGCATTACTGACCTACTTAAGAAGAAGGTTGAATAGTTAATTTTAATTAGAGTTGGTTTGTACACAGGATGGTGTTGATGTGATTTTCGAGACTGCACCAACATAGAATAAAGTTTCCAATAGGTACTCTATCCTCTCTTGATCAAAGTATTCCGCACGCTAAGATTGCAAGAAAGTTCGTGCGTTCAACTCCAAGGTTTCTTTATGCAGTGGATAGTCTCAGTTGGTTCGTTGTGATTTGCTGGTATTTCAAGGGGACTTACACAATTGTTCAGCAGTGGACAACAGACATCAAATTAAAGGGTTTCACGTGGTTCAAATGATTTGGCAGGTAAGTGCAAGTTTCCTAACATTAACCAGAAATGAACTGAATTTAAATGAGTGCAGGGATAAGAGATGCTATAATTCTACTCTAAGTTGTGGGACATGGCGATCAATTCTCGCAGACTTCAACCAGACTTTGCTTCGCCTCGCGTTGGACAACTTATACAAAGTCGGTGCAATCTTCAAGGGAGCAGCAAGAGGTTTTAAAGTCACAGTTCAACATAAAGACACCATCAAGACGACGCATGCCAAGACGTGAATCATAACCGAAGTTAAGCTTATAAGGTGTTCCAGTTGACCACACAAGGAAAACTTGCCAACAACAAGCTGCTAGTGGTATGGATAAGCGAAGCTTGCTCAAATTAAACACCACATTCCACAATTACTAACCACTTGCATGAAATGAAATCTACTTTACGTTAAGCTACTTCAAGATTCTAAGTGAATTGGAAGGGCGAAGAAGCCTCGCTAGCTACTCACAACAAAAGAAGAGATCACCATCAATGAAAACTCTTTTATTATGAAAGTGTTCACAACAACTTCTTACAAAGTATTCAAATTGTTGGGTGAAAATTATGTAATCAACTTTCGACAGATTACACAACTTGGACTTCAGCCACAACTATGTGAGATGTGAATCTCTCCTCTCGAAAGGGGAGGCACCCTTCTTACTGCTAAGAGAAACAATAGTAAATCACAAAAGTAATTACACAATGTACACCTAAAATTCACGGAGGGGGGGGTGTGTTACATCTATCCTTCTCTCTTTTTTCAGAGAAGATGTTTACAATGCTTCGTCGGTTGGAAGTTCAATTCTGATAACTTGAAACCAACAACTAGCGTTAATGCCAATATCTCTATCTCGGCCAAAGCCGTTTAGAGATACCGTAAGTGTAATTAACAATAAACAAAAGAAAATAAAAAAGGGAAAGCTCAATTAAGGCACAAAGTCAGCTCCAGCTTTATCAATGTTGGATCTGCATAAACGACGTTTGCCACGTTAGAAGCTAATAAAGTCTTCTTAGACGAACAATTCTTCCAACAGATGAACGACACAAGCGCTAAAGTCTGTAGATCATTCAACAAAAGTGTAGCTAATAGTAACGAACGACATAGCACAAAAGTCTTGTAGATCCTTTCCTCGAATAAAGTATTCAATAAGAATAATTATGCTAACAAAGTCTTGTGGTTAACAAGAACATGTATATACGAATGATTATAAGCTCAGTCTTATAGATCATTCAATCATCGATAGAATAATGTATTTAAATATCTTATCAACATAAAGCTATTAGATTAGATTTACTATCATTCATTAATGAATACCCTACAGTGGTCGAATTAACACAAAGCTTGAGTTAACTTTTTTTTTATTGATTGAATTATTGTGTGATGAACGTTAGAAAGACAATTTAAAGTACAAAGGGCACTACTGCTGCAAAAAAGGCTAAAAGACACATATAAAATGAAAATCCCTCACATTATATAGAAAGAGGGATGAAGCAAAAGAAGGAAAGAGATTGAGAAAATCGTGAGAGTTAGTGAGAGCAATGTAATTTGTTTATGAAAGTTAGGAGAGATTTCCTAAAATCGCTCACCTAACTCTCCCTGATTTTCTCAATCTCTTTCCTTCTTTTGCTCATCCCTCTTTCTATATAATGTGAGGGATTTTCATTGTAATATTATCTTTTAGCCTTTTGCAACGAAGTGCTGCCCTTTTGTAAGCAAACTTGTGAAACTTTGCGTTCATACTTTGTGAATGAGATTCAATCAATAAAGAAAAGGATTGCACAAACTTTGTGTTGATCTGATACTTGTAAGTTGATTCATTTGGCGCGATTAGTCCGAGAATCAAAAACTTAAGTAGTTGATGTAAACTTTGGTAAGTTACATTCAAGTATTTAGATTGCATTGTATTTCTTTCTCAAGGGAACACCTGGACGCTGCCCCTAGGTAGTTTTGCCCCCGCCCCTGCCCCGTGCCGCTTTCATCAGAACGCTAGAGACTACCGCCCCCAAAGTCCCCCGAAATTCGGTGATGTCCTCATTGCCGAACGCCCTCAGTGGGATGGGACTGATAAGTCGGCCCCTCGGACGGATAGGGACGCCTAGCTGTCCCTCGACCGTCCCGGGGACAGCTGGCCGTCCCCTATCGCCCAACAGCATATAAAACATAAAAATAAAAGTTTTTTTTTTATTTTTTCTTTTTTAAAACATTCCTTTGTGGGCCCCATGCCTTCCCAACCCTAATATGGCCACTTAAAATATTTTTTTACCTTCATTTCGATTCATTTAACTTGCCAAGATAAAAAATTGCAAGCTACATAAAAGTGAGAAGAGAAAGAGAGGGTTTGAAGGAGTTGTTGAAGAAAACCGGCATTTAGGAGAAGAAAGAGAGAATAGCAAGAAACCAACAAAAGAAAGTGTGAGAGGTAAAAGACTTTGTTGCTATTTTTGCTATTTTTTTCGTTAAAATGATAAATGTATGATTTGTTTTTTTTTAAAATTTTTCAGTTTGTCCAAAAGAAAAAACAAACATAGCAGTAGTGAAAATAGTGGGCATGTTGAGAGAGGGGAAGAAACCCAATTAGTTCATAGGGGGCAGCCTCAAACAAACCCATTTGATATCCCTTCTGAAGATTTGAAAAAATATGCAAAAGGCCCTTTTAATCCTAAAAAACCTCTTCTTCAACTAGCATCATGTATAGACCAAGGCAAAAGGAAAAACACTGGGGGTAGTAGATTGTGGCTATGTCACATTTGCAAAGATAAATATTATGGGAGCTATACAAGAGTCTATTCTCATCTATTGGGTTTTGGAGGCCATGGGGTCAAGGGTTGTACAGAAATAAAAGATTTTGAGAGGATAGAGTGTTATAGATTGCACATGGAGGCCGCAGGAAGGCCTATGGATCAGCACATGCAAACTCAATATGCACATTCAACCTCACCTATGCCCTCTATGCTTGGTAGTCCTAGTGTTGGTAGTGGCAGTAGTGGTGCAGGTGATGTTCATATTTCCACAAGAGGGAAGAGGAAGGCTGCTACTTCTAGTGAGCAGCAAAATACAGTTGCAAGTATGTTCAATGTGCAAGCACGAGATGTGGCAAAGTCTTCCATTGCCAAATTTTTCTATGCCCATGCCATCCCATTCCAAGTAGCACGTTCTACCTACTTCAAACAAATGTTTAGAGATGTGGCAGTTGTTGGTACCTCATTCGTTCCCCCTGGAGAAAATAAATTACGCACTACACTCCTTGACAAAGAGTATTCTAAGGTGAGTGTGGTGATGGAGGACATGAGACAGTGTTGGATTAGAACAGGCTGCTCTATTATCATGGATTGGTGGACCAATATTAGACAGCGGCCACTTATAAACATCATAGTCACATGTTCAGCTGGTTCATATTTCCTTAGAGTCGTTGATTGTTCTGGGAAGCACAAGGACGCAGAATTCCAATTTAATATTTTGAAAGAGGGTATAGAGGAGGTTGGGGCAGCCGTTGTGCAGGTGGTTGTTGATTCAGCACGTGTGTGCAGATTAGCAGGTTTGATGGTTGAGAGTGCTTACAAGCACATCTTTTGGACCCCTTGTGTTCATGCGTTGAACAACGCATTGAAAGACATAGGGAAGATAGATTGGGTGCACCAGGTGGTTGTAGAGGCTAGAGACAGTCAAATGTTTATTTGCAACCATCACACCTCACTTGCCCTCTTTAGGACATTTTCAAAGAAGGAATTTCAAGCCCTGTATAAACAAGGTATGCTGCCTACTTTATTTTGTTAGAGAGGATGCTTTGAGGTACAGAGGCTCACAGCTTATGATGGTTAATCTGTGAGTGGGAATAGAGGCTATGGCAAGCACTCAAGTAGAAGGGAGAAGCATCAAACAAAAAAATCTTGATGATAATTGGTGGTCCAATGTGAGGTAAAAAAATTGTTAATTAATAATTTGTTTTTGATTGCTGATTTTACAAATATATATATATATATATATGTGTGTGTGTGTGTGTGTGTGTGTGTGTGTGTGTGTGTGATTTTATTATTAATATATTTTTTATTTTCTAAGTTCTAACTTGTCTTTTTTCAAATTTTTGTTTGCAGATTTGTTTGCTCCATCATTTCACCTGTTGTGGATGTCATTAGATATGCTGATACAGACTCTCCAAGTCTTGGAGAGATTTATGAAACTTTTGACTCCAAGCTTGGAAAAATGAAGAATGAGCAAAAAATTAGGCCCATTGTGACATGGCAGTGGAATACTATGAACACCCCGCTTCATATGGCAGTCTTTGCTCTTAATCCCAAATGGTATATACCTAGATCTGGTAGGATGCCTCCTTGTGATGATGATGAGGTGAAAGAAGGGTTTATGAGGGCCCTTGCAAAAATATATTCAGTTGAGGAAGCCAGTCTAGTTCGTACACAGTTCACTGACTTTGTTAATCTTCGTGGTCCAACATTTGGCAAACCAGAGGCCAAGGTAGATAGAACTACATTAGCTCAAAGGGATCCTATTGGATGGTGGTCATGGCATGGGAAGGATGTACCACAATTGAGGACGCTTGGTGTTCGCCTCCTTTCACAGGTAATACATTAGATTAACATAATTTGATTTAGATGAGTGTTGAAGTTTGAACATTTATATAATCATAATTTAAATTGAATGTCCTAATTAGTAAATTTAAATTGAATGTCTTAATTAGTAAATTTAAATTACTAATTTAGTTTTTAAATTTTGTCTCCTCTCACATGTTGCTAGTTCCTCTGCTGCAGAGAGGAATTGGTCAACATACGGCTTTATTCACTCTATCAAGAGGAATAGACTAACCTTTAGACAGGCAGAAAAATTAGTGGTTCTGCATAGTGCTTTGCGACTCCAGGATCGTCAGACTCCTTAGTATAGACAGATCTAGCATTACGATGGGATGTTGATCTAGAGGACGTAGCACAAATTGATGAGGAGGAGAGACAAGAGGGATTGGTTGGAGTTCCATTAGATGAGCCAACCCCTCACAATGACAGTGACTCAGACTATGAGTCTTATTTTGATGCAGAGTTGGAAAATGCCGAGTAGCGGCAATCATCATACTTTCTATTTCTATGTTTTGCCTTTGGACACTTGAGACTTTGTCATTTTGACATTTGTAGTACAAACTTGTAGCCTTTTGGGCATTTTATTATTTTATATCATATGCACATTGACTATTTGACATGAATTATGGTCCATGGATGCAATTAGGTAGTTGTAGTATTAATTTGTTTGATAATTCGATTCTATGATGCATATGTCAATATGATTGGTGATTGTTATGGTTATCATTACTCATATGAATATCTTAAATTTAAAATTTCTCTCTCTCTCTCTCTCTCTCTCTCTCCCTATATATATATATATATACTCATGTCACTGCCCCCCGCCCCTAAAAAATCCCCTCAAAATTTGCCGTCTCCCTCAAACGCCGTCTCCGCCGTCTCCGCCGTCCTCGTCCCTAAACTTGTGGAACATTGTATTTCTTTTATCATTGGTTGAATGATCTATAAGACTTTGCGCTTATAATCATTCATGCTCTTGCATGTTCTTGTTGAATAATCTACAAGACTTTGTGCTTGTAATTATTCATACTATTGGATACTTTGTCGAAGGATCTACAAGACTTTGTGCTTGTAATCGTTCGTGCTATTAACACTTTTGTTGGATGATCTACAAGACTTTGCGCTTGTAATCGTTCATGTTGTTGGAAAGAATTGTTGCGTCTAAGAAGACTTTGTGCTTCTAAGCATGTAGCAAACGGTACGTTTATGCAGATCCAACATTGATCAAACTCTGGAACGACTTTGTGCCTTCGTGAGCTTTCCCTTTTTTATTTTCTTTTGTTTATTGTTAATTACTTCTGGTATCTCTACGCTTCGCTTTGACGAGATAGAGATATTGGCATTACTGCTAGTTGTTCGTTTCAAGTTATCAAGATTCGGAACTTCCAACACGTGAAGCATTGTAAACATCTTCTCTGAAAAAAGAGAGAAGGATGAATGTAACACACCCCCCCCACTCCGTGAATTTCGTGTACATTTTGTAATTACTTTTGTGATTTACTATTGTTTCTCTTAGCAGTAAGAAGGGCGCCTCCCCTTTCCGAGAGGAGAGATTCACATCTCACATAGCTGTGGCTGAAGTCCAAGTTGTGTAATTTGTCGAAAGTTGATTACATAATTTTCACCCAACACAAATGGAAGACTTTCCTTCCTTTTCAATCTAAGCTACCAATCTCTACTATGCTATCTCCTATTCTATCAATCTCTCTCTATTCCTTCTTTTTTATTCTAATTAGGTACAAATGAGGGGGGAATGCCCCTTTTATAGTTGGGCAAATCCAGTGGACGACTCAGATTCAATTACAATGAAGGGCTCAGATTGAGCCACATAAACCCTAACCCTAAAAACTGCCACCAAGAGGAGTGGGGTAATAAATGAGCAATTAATGTCCACCACCCTTTTAGAAGATTTTTGTCCATAGACGTGTTCACATTGCTCTTGTTCCTCTTTTTGACTGCAAACTGCATGAGTCTGATCATCATGGCTTCTGTTTCTTGAACTGATATGGTAGGTATGTTCAGCTGTTTGGCGATGATCTTCCTCCTTGTTGTCATGGTACCTTTGGTTATGCGGAGTATGTTGGAGAACATCCTCTGGGTCATTGCCGGAGGACTTCAGGCTTAAGAAGAATTCCTTTATTCTGTCCTTCAATCTGTCATGATGTTAGTCTCCAATGCCTGGGCCTTCATCTTTTCCTTCATCTTGAAAGATTTTCTTGTCTTGGATTCAACCATTCCCGCTTGCCATTCGCCTGACTGCGTTGGGTACATATTGGGTCTTTGAGGAGAAATTCCAACACTTAGCCATTTCTGATGCAATTGAGACATCATGGAGAGGCTTGAAACATGTAACTTTATTTCATCCTACAGTTGCAATATTGTCCCAAAGTATTTGCTCCATCACTTCAAGTCCTCCCACTTTGGTACCGGCATTCATCCTGCAAAACAAATAAAAAGAAGAGCATCAAAACACTTATAATAAAAAAAATTCACTTTACTCACTTGATATCTATGTTCTGATCTCCAAGGCCCGGGTGGTCTCTAGATCTGATAGGGTTCATCATTTTTCTCTAGCCAACTTTGCTTTCTTCATGATTTTTCATCATATGTAGACTGGGCATATAACACCGGTGCTTCATATTTCAATGCCTTGGACAAATTTCATCTTCCTCAAGGATGTATTTAAGAGATGCATTTTCATCTTATCGTTTCACTCTCATCATATCTTCATCTTTTCTCTGGGCCCTAATGTTTTGAGTTTCACTTCTTGAAGGTGTCTTCTTTTATCTCCATGACTTAGACAAAATTGAACCCATCCTGAGCCTAGATGCACCTAACCCCTCCTTCCTTCTTTTTCTATGCCTTAGAAAATTTTACACACCTTGACATTTCTGCCTTAGAAAAAATTTATTTCCTTTGAAAAATTTCATCAAGCAGGCGTCTGAGTAAAAATCTTCACTTTAAAATCTCCAATGAGGTGTGGAAGATTTCAAAATCACTTCCTTACTGAAAATGTCCAATACTCAAAAGAAAATTCTCCTCAAAACGTGCAAAATTCATGTGTCTATAGACGAAGGGGTTAATTTAATTTTTTGAATTTTATACCTTAGAAAATATTTTGTCACCAAAGTTCATCTTACTTCTCCTCTGGGCGTGCTTTTTCTTGTTTTGCCTTTGAAAATTTATCCACCTGCCTAACTCATGAAGGGCGCATTTGAAGTACCTTGCCTCTAATTCCACCATTCAAAAATATATCAAGTCAGCACCTTGATGGGCGCATTTGCTAGGGTAGGAAGGAAATTTCCACGCCTTAGAATATTTTCTAGGCTTCCATCTTGACTTGGTGCATTTGTAGGGTTTAACTTCCATTTCATGACTTAGCAAAATTTTCAAACGAACATCTCATTCAAGGAGGGCGCATTTTAGGGGTCATGCTGACTTTTCCATGCCTGAGAAAATTTTCTATCTTCCCCATTCCTCCTAGGGCACATTTGGCTAGTGGTGGAGGAACTTTTCCACACTTAGGCGTTTTTCTTTCTACCTCCTTCAATTTGGGCACATTCTTGGGGGGGGGGCTAAGGAACTTTCCTTGCCTTAGGAATTTTTCCACACTTCCTTCACAAAACTTAGGTGCATTCTTATGAGGTGGCTTCCAGTTTATCAACATTTAACAAAATCTCTTGCCTGTCTTCCAAATTTGGGCTCATTTAGGGGTCTGTGAGGGAATTTTAAATACTTAGTAAACTTCTCAAGCATCTCCTCTCAAGGGCGCATCCAAGGGGGCCAATAGGAACTTTTTCATACTTGAAAACTTTCTCTCCACCCATTCTCCTCCTTGGGCGCATTTGAGGGGGGGGGGGAGGAATTTCCACAACACTTTGAAATTTTTCTAGAGCCCTTTCCATCATGGGCGCATTTTGGGGTATCTACAGGAAACTTTCATGCCTTGAACAAATTTTCTCCACCCACCTTCTACCTTGGGCACATTTTGGGGGTGGAGGAGGATTTTTCCCCATCTTAGAAACTTTTTCCATGCTAGCCTCTTAACTTTGGCGCATTTCATGTGCTGAGGAGGAATTTCTGAAAACTTAGAAACCTTTTCAAGCATCTTCTCTCAGCTTGGGCGCATTTGAGGGGGTCTCTTGCCATTTTCATCTGCCTTAGAAAATTTCACTCACTCCATGTCAGGCTAGGCGCATTTACCCCTTCAAGCTTCCATTTTCCCAAACTTAGAAATTTTTTCATCTAGTTTCTCCATCTTAGGACAGATTTGAGGGTGTGAGCTTCTGATTCTTCATGACTCAGGAAATTTCATGCTACCCTCAGCTTGCCCTAATTTGCTATTTTTAGTAAACCCCTCATTTTCATACTTCTGCAACTTGGATTGACTTGAAATTCGCGCCACCGGATCCTTATATCATGACCAACCTGTTCACACTGGCCTTCTGTGTTGATTTGCTATTTATAGCATGTTTCTGGAGGTGATTTACTATTTACAATAATTGCTTAATTTCAGGACTTCTGCAACTTCGTTTAACTTGAAATCTGACTGGTGTGATCCTCATGGGATGACCTGCTTGTTCACACTGGTGCCTGTTGCTGACTTACTATTTATAGCCTGTTTCAGAAATGCCTTACTATAAATAGTAAGTGCTCGGATTGCCTTCAAATTTCACTAGTGGAATCCTTGAAAGACACTGATCGCAGTGGGATACACCGGTTTTCGAAGATTTTGGCGTTTGACCCCTCGTTTTCAGTCCCCAAGCTAGAAACCCTAATCTGACTTGTATGTTGCTCAAACGATCTCCGTTTGACCCTGTTTGTGTTGCGTGTTGCTCTTTTTGTGATACTGAAGTGTTGGGCAACTGCCGGAGTGATCTTGCTAAAAATAGTAAGTCTCTGAAAAAGTGACCAACTCTGCTTGCATGCCACATCATTGCATAGCTCTTGAAAAACCCATAAAGAATAACTTGACATGCGCTGAAAATTCCTACATGCAAACCCTAAAAATAGCCTCTGAAGAGAACTCTTGAAAAAGGTCGTGATCCTGGTTTGCATGTTATACCATTGCGAAGCTTTCGAAAAACCCACAAAGAATATGCAAACATGCGTAGAAAATTCCAACATGCAAACCCTAAAAATAGCTTCCGAATGCTGAGTGTTGAAAGTTATCATCTCATCTTGCATGTTATATCATCGCATAGGTCTCAGAATACCCATAAATATTCTCTAGACATGCATTGAAAAACTTTACATGTAAACCCTAAAATCAGCTCTTGAAGGTGATACTTGCTAAAAATAGAAAGTTGTCAGATCTGGCTCAAATTTTGCAGACAAGCAGTTTGATGTGTCCTGGATGCAGTGTGACGGATAAAACTTCAAAAGTGCTGAGAAAACGTCCCAAATTAGGTACTTCCTAAAAATAGTAAGTTGCCCGAATTCAATGAAATTTTGCTAGGAACTTGCTGGAAGCTTATTGAATGTATTGCCACACTTAGATTTCAATTCACTTACCCGATTTGACTTCAAACTGACCGGAAGTTCCAAAACCCTAATTCTCAGACTTAGCCAAAATCTCAAGTTTAAGCTCAAAGACGGGCACATCCTCGGAAAGACAGATGGAACAAAGAGAGATAGCCAAAAAACGAAGCCAAAAGACCCGAACGGAGCAGAAATTAGGGGGTCCCCATTTGAATGGGGTGATGTGTGAAAATGTCACAATAGATGGCAGGAACATGCTCTGATACCACTTGTGATGTCCCCTATCTTGATTTGCCCTAGAATTTACCGATTGATCACAAATTGCAACAACTAGGGTTAGGGTTTTTGCTTCATCAAATAAATACCTCCTTAATGGTGTAATCTTGGATCAAGTCTTGCGTTCATTACATGAACAACATTCATAATATGTATAAATGCTTGTTAGGGTAGATAATGTTTTCACATTCATAGATTATCCATAATGCAACAAATTTGGAAGTTGGGAGAGGGAACATGATGGGTCCGCCTGAAGCCATATGCCAAGCCCAAGAGGGTGTATATCATAGCCCTCTCCCTTGGTGACTTATACTTGCTTTCCCCATCATATCCCAATCCCAGAAGACGCTTGCCATCTCGTGGGATCGGGCGGAGGTCACAAGTGGGCTCTCTTGGCTCCTACCACTACACCTCACGCCCTACCCTTGTGAGGGGTTGGGCGGAGGTTGTAAGTGGGCTTCAAGCCCCTACCACTGCACCTCAGGCCCTTCAACAAGATGGGTTTTAGACAGTTAACATAATTCAATTTTAAACATCGAAATCCTGCTTTATTATCTTATAAGTGATATGCATACATAGATAAATGATTGTGTGCAGAAAAATATTTAATATGCCTTCCTTATGCAAGACTATACTTAGAGAAGCAATATAATAAGTGGCAGAAATACGCCTGACTATGAATTAGATCCGATTTCCTCTTGATGATATATATATTCCTATTATGATGGTCAACTGTGCTGGAATTGCACGAGTCCTTTTTATAGCTGTTGTGCTTGCTGATATTCGCCCAGGTATATCTGTCCAATGTTCGATAATACACTCAAAAATATTCCCGATTGCTGATGTATTTCTGAATATTATTCCATATTGAATTTCTACTGATATGAGTTTTGAAATTCTCTCCTCATGCGACTTGAATCTGAGGCTGAGCATCTGTTGATTAGCTATGATTGAGCATGTATATTAAGTATTACCTCACACTCTAGGAGCACCCTAATCTGCAGATGCCTTTTATCATTGAGCTTTACTTCTTCTTATACCCATGTTAGGCTAAGAGTTATACCCCTACATGGTATGCATTTGTCTAAAAGACATGTCTCTTTAATCATTGCTCTTCTAATTGCTTTTTAGGAATAATTAATTTATTAACATTATTCCTTAAATATTTAATCGCCTATCCTTTAATCGGTTGATGTTGTCCTTAAAACTTTAATCATCCACACATATAGGTGTTGCCAAGCCAGTTGATTAAGATTCCCATACTTCAATAAGAATCGATGGCTCTTGTATATGCTACAATATCGTCCATAATTACACCACCACCTAGAGAGTCAACAATATCGAGTTTTTATAACATTCAAAAGCTATTTGGTGAGTCAGATCTTATTGAAGGCAATCGCAATGCTTTCCCGTTAATTGCAGACCAAAAGTTATCGTGGCTCCCATATAGATATTAAGTGCTTTTGGTTTGGTGCGTTGACTCTTCTATTAGCGTTGATTACATCCCTTGAGGTTGACGACTTAGTATTTGTATGAAGGAGGCGATAACATTGCTGATAGTGGTAGTCGACTCAGCATGGGTGTGAAGGAAGCGATGAAGACAAGCCATGATGGTATCAAATAGATGGAGGAAAGTCTGAAGTTTGATGCTTTGACTATTCTGTTAGTTCCATGTAATCTTGGGGACATGACAAACAAACACATTTTCTAAGTTTGGCAACTTTTTCAGCCTCCCATTTACAGGTGAACATTTTTGATGTTATGAAATTTTATGTACCAATTTAGAGAGGTGCATAGTTCTATAAAGAAGAATATTTTTTTTTCTTTATGAAAACTTGTCTTTGTTCTTATGGGTGTGCACTCATACATTGAGTGACACTTTCTGAATTTTAAATTTTATGTACCTCTTCACATAGCTGTGTGCCCTCTAATTGATCAACATATTTTTGGTTTTGAAACTAACCTTTTCCACTGCAATACCTACACACATGTTTCGCTAGTTTGCAAATTTTTTATTTTGAACTTTATGCAGTTCTTTGGAGTGGAGCATGCCATTGCTTAACAACTTCTCAAATTTTAATTTGTCTCTTTGGTCAAGCATGTGCCACTACATTGTGATATAATTTTTTGAATTTTTGCAAAACTTGCACTCCTTCCTTGAGGTATGCAATCTTGCAAATCGGGGAACATTTTTTAATTCCTTATAAAACCATTTTGCCTCTTTTTCATTGTTTGAGCTCTAATTTTCGCATCATTGGATGTGTTGGAAAGTTCCTTTCATAGGCCCTACAAAGACACTAGGTAAAGAGAACAAGAACAACATTGATGACCACAACTAGCTAAGTTGCCGGTTTTGGTATGGGGTCGGGTAAAGGTAAGGGGTTCTGGTATGCCGGTACAATTTTTTTTCTTGGGTAGTGTGTTTAGGTATGGCTATATATATATAGCTATATTGTTTTGTGATCATTAGAGCTTTGTTGCAATTGTGTACTTGAACCATGGTGTTCCTATGGTTGGGCCCATATTGCACCACCTCTAGCCTTGAAAATTTGATAAGAGCTAAAGGTCTACTGTAGCTTGAATAGGTGGATCTTGTTGGAATGCTAGTGAGGTTTCAAAATGTTGCATGTTAGAATCTAAGACAATAAATCTTAGAAAGTTCTATGCCTATCTATTTGTGTCAAGGATCTTGGTCTTGAGTGGAGGATAAGATGCACTTGTTAATTGTAATACGTAGTAATAATTGTAAATGTAGATGAAAACCAAGGTGGAAATAGTAATTTATATCATTGTTTCTTTTTTTCCTTATCAATTAGGGAATGATCAATGACTCATAGAGAGTGAAAGGGTCATTCAAATCTAGTAATAGGTGGAAATAGTAATTTATATCATTGTTTCACTTTTTCCTTATCAATTAGGGAGTGATCAATGGCTCGTAGAGAGTGAAAAGGTTCATTCGAATCTAATCTATGATAAAATTCATTGTATAACTCTAAGGTACAGGGTTTCAATCAAACAAACCCTTGCCAGAGAGAAACCTTTAACTTTGAAGCAAACATTAACCCTTTCCAACAACTCCCAAACTTAATATAGTCTCAAGATTAATTTACAACTAACAACCCCATTGAGTTTTCATTTGCAACTAAAACAAAAAAATCATTAGTAGATAGTACTTAACTAGATTAACATCTCGAATCACCTTTACAACCCACAATCCAAACACTAAGATTACAAGAATTGTTACACAAGAAGAGAATGGGTTGTGTAGGCTTATTCTTGCATAAGGAGTAAAGCATCATTAATACCACCAACAGTAAACTCAATAGTTACAAGATAATCTTGATTTAGTCTTAAAACCTTTGCATTGTCTCGTCAACTTTAATATAGAAGCCCAAATTGTCACAATCACAATAACATAAAATATTTCACAAAAGCAAGTACTTCTCTGAGATAGTCATCAACTTTAATGTTTCAGAGTTTAAAAAATCACTTTTTAAAGTGTTTTTGGGTGTGTGTTGTCTCTGCCCACTTGCAAGAGCGCCTGAGACCTTTTGGGAGTGGCCAAGGAGCATCATAGCTGGGGCACTCCCATTGTTGCTCCCAAGCTTGGCTTGGTGGGGTATGAGAATGAGACTTGGATCAAGAGAAGTTGACAACATAGATGACAAGGGTTGAAATCTGATCCATAATAGAAAAATGACAAAGTTTTGGCTTAAAATAACACAATACGTAAAATTTTATATCAGGACAACACAAAGAGAGAACCATTTGTTGGGTATTTGTAATGTACCCTTTTTGTTGACATCAGTTGTCAGAGGAGATTAGCCTATAATTTGACTCTCGTAGGCTAATGGGGTTGGTTAGAGGGTCTTCTGGGGGATTGTATCGTCTCCAGTGTTCAAAAACTTGTAGCTTTGGCTTTCGCTCGAGGCTTTTGGGACTCAGTTGGCTCAACTTACTATTTATAGTAAGTCGGACAGGGACAAAATGGGATCCTTACTATTTTTAGTAAGGCATGTGATCGGATGGAGAATTATCAGATAAGTCCCCAGTTCAGATGGCGTGTTGAGAAATGATGAATTTAAGAAGTTATTAATGTTATTTGGCTCAAATAAGATTAATTAATTAAAAGGTTATATTTAAATGTTATTGTTATCTATTGAATTTGCACCCTTATCAAGTTGCAAAACTTGATACTTCAGAGAAGCATGGGAACTTTTCCAGGTTGTGGGTCACCTGAAAATGGAAAAGAACCTCCGGAGGAGGCCGACTTCCTATGTTTCACCTAAACTACTGATTTTGTAAAGGAAAAGGGTAGAAGGAGAATGCTTAAAAATTAAAACTAATGAAAACATTATTTCTATGGTGATACACCTAAATGTAATAAGAGCTATGAACATTCAGAATGGCATACACTTGAATAATGATGACTGACATTGAACTGCACAACGTGTTACCATAAGTTTATGCATGAATATTTCGTAAAAAGGTTGACTTGCATACGCTTTTAAGAAGGAAAGGTAACTTTCACAAATCAAAAGGGTGATATACAACTTTAAAACACAATTTACAACCTACATAACCATACTTTTGCAGAAAAGGCATAATACATGAGACAAAGCTACAAGGAAATAAAAAATATCTCACAAATAACTTGATCAATCACTTGACAATACACGATGCTGCAAGAATAAGAAGGCAAAATGAGACAATCAATGGTATCCAAGGTAAACGCTGTATGTCATACTCCAAATGAGTTACAAAAGTTTGCTAATCTAAGAAAGGACTGCAAAAGTCACTAACTTCTGAAAAGCATAAGAAGAACTCCCCTACAAAATGAGGCAAAAAATGCCATATATACAACAAAAAAGCCCCAAAAGTGTCGGCCTCTCCCCTAAGGTTTACAAAAAATGAGTCAGTGACAGAAGGGTCGACCCTCAGATCTTTTGGAATAAAGTTAATGCATTCAATGTGCATCCCCCGTGTCTATGTTGGTGAAGGATCGCCCTCAGGAGTAGCCCTTAGATTTTTTGAAACCATCGCATTAACTTCTGGCTTCCGTGTCCACCCTTGAGAGCTTCATCAGAGCTGCTTTGAACGTTCTGAAGTATGGCATTAATGTCGATCCATTTTTGCTAGCCGACATCCCAGCTGTCATTGTGACTCGCGGCCTCTTCCCCTTCGACTTTCTTCTTGTTCCAGATCTTCCTGCAAGTTGACCTCCTTCGAGAAGCAGCATCAGGTGCCCTTTGAACTGAATTCACATGCCCTGATCATCCATCGAACCAAAGTAGATCCATTTCGCTTATGCTCTGTTGATCTTCCTCACAAGAATAGCCGCAATAGTCCAACTGCCACTGGTTCGCCTTCAACTTCCTCTGATTGGTTGAACAGACACCACGTAAGATTTTCAGGCGGTCAAAAGTCGTTCAAACAGAATCGCATGTCGGTGAGACAATAGCCGTGTCTCCCCGATGCTTACAATGCTCCACAACAGCTATCGGCATAACACACAACTGTCGGCGAGACTTCATAGCGAGCGGCAAAAGTTACACCAATATCAAAGATTGTCGCCTAGACTATTGCTATCGGCCAAACATTATAGCGAGTCCTCAAGAATCATATCATTGTGCTCCTCCATTGGCAAAACACCCGCAGTCGGCAAGACATCATTCAGTCAACAGGAGGTCATAGCGGGTTCCTATTAGTCACACTGAAGATTGAAACCATCGGCGAGACTCTTCAGTCGGCAAGACCTCCTATCGAAGACAAACCATTCGGCCAGGAGTTTTACCGATATCCATATACCCTTTTGGCGAGACCTCCAACTGTCGGTGAGACCTTACACCGAAGTCAAAACATTACACCAAAGGCACCATCCTTCGGCGAGACTTCATCGGGTCGGCAAGACATCCCGTCGAGCTCAACTTCTTTCGGCGAGACCATCCTTAGTCGGTGAGACATCACACTGAAACCATTTTGTTTCGGTGAGACTCCAGCGAGTCGGCTAGACTTCTCCTCGAGCTCAAAATATTACACCAAAGGCACAAACCTTCAGCGAGACCACCAGTCGTCGGCAAGAGATCATGCCAAACCTTCATCTTTCGGCGAGCTCGGACCATTTCGGGGAGACCACCTTTGGTCGGCAAGACTTCACACTGACGCCCCTTCTGTCGGCGAGACCACGATCGTTCGGCCAAACTTTACACTAAAAGCAATCCCCTTCGCTGAGACTTCCATCCGTTGGCAGGACATCTCCCCGAGCGCAAAACATTACACCGAAGGTACAATCCTTCGGCAAGACTTCACCGGGTCGGCAAGACATCATGCCGAAGCCACAAACTTTCCTTGAGACCATTCCGTTTCGGCGAGACATCCCCCAGTCGGGAAGACGTCATACCAAACTCACAACTTTTCGCCGAGACCTCCCAAGCGGGGAGATATATAAAAACTCATGGCGACCGAAATGTCTTGGCGACCTGGGCATCTCAAATGAATATAACACAACAGCCAATCGGCAAGACATCCAGCTGGTCTCAGCGACTTTATTCTCTGAGGAGTTTTGTGCCAAATCTGATCGAGGCATGCTTTCCAACAGACTTCCTTGTGAAATAGCATCAAATGTATGATTTAACCCTGTGAAACAATGCCTCCATTAGTTCTCAAATGCATCAGATGAAGACCTTCCCAATGAAAACCGAACACCTGCACACTGGGCTCAACCCTCATGGGAGCCACATTTAATCCACGTGCCGAATTTAAAACATAATTTCCCCTGATTGAGCCTGTAGGTGAAAATTGGGTAACAGTTATAACTTAATGTTATAACTTGAGGGTCAAAACGTCATTAAAAGGGGGCCAAATAAATGAATTAATTTTTGAGCGCCAACTCCTAAGTCGAAGGAAATTTTAAAAGATGCAAATAAATGATATTTTAATATTATTAAATTACCTTTTTGTAGAAATTCGAATTTCTCATGAAGGCCTATATATTTTATTTGGGAGTTATTTTGGGGGCATTCGATTGAACATTTAGTGTTGATGAGTTTTGTCTAAGAGAGGAAGCCAAGGGTTTCTGAATCTTTTTGCCATTGGAGAACGTTCACTCTCCATTGTTGCAGCCATTTGAAGCAGTGGAATATCTGTTGAATTTGGCCTATAGAGGACTCCATTCAGGGGTTCTATTTGAGCAAAAAATCAGAATATTTGATAAGGGTTTCAAGTAGGAACGAAGGATTCTGGGCATCTGACTGAAGAGCTGATTAAGAGCTGATCATTCATGATTGTTGGCATCATTCTCTTGAAGGTACGGCCTGCTTTTTGAAACATCTACAGCAGCAAAGTGGCACACCTTTGAGGAGGGGCGATTTGGTTGTGAAGGGCATCAAAAAAATCTGAATTAAATCATAGAGGGGGCGCCTAGGACCCTAGACTACAGCTGCATCAAGTTTGAGCAAAAAGGTAGCTTCTTGGAGGAGAAACGAATTTCTGAAGGTTGCTGAAAGGTTGCTTTTTGGGCTACAAATTGAGGACAGCAGCTGCATGTTTATGATTTGTCTCGGGTATGCTTGTATATTGTTCTCTTTGCAAGTATTCAATAAATTAAGACATTTTTGGGAGCTGCAAATTAGTTTTAGTTTCTATCATTTCATTTCCAGCATTCTCTTTATTTGCAGAAAGGCACAAAAGCAGAAAAAACCGTCATAAAACACAAAAAATTACAAACCAAAACAAGCACTGAAAACTAGGGCACAAAGTGTTTTTACAGTATTCTTGTGCGAAGTATCATAATATGTGACAAGTTGACTTCCATAAAAAAGTCTGAACGTTTTAGGTTGTAAGTGGCAGAATATTCTAAGGGTAATGTTTCTTGAAAACATATAACATAAAGAGGAGTTTGAAGTCCCTTGACAACTTTGGGAGTATGTCAGATGCTAGGGATATGGTGAGGGAAGTTTGCTGCCATCATGGTTATCTCCTAAATAATGGAAATAAATAAATAAATAAAAATACATGTAATTGGCGCCTCAATGTTTTCCATTGGTTTAATATTTTGTACCAATATAAGTTTTTTCATATTGAGTCATCTTTTAAGCCAAAAAAATTGTCATTTCTTGTTTGTAATTCAAGCTTGAACCTTTGTTCTCAATGGCTATCAATTTTGTCGTTGTTTTTTCCTGCTATCATCTTTGGAAGGTCAATGAAAGAAGTTATTCAACACATTAGTTAGGGTAAATACATAATCTTGGACAATGAAGGGTTGACAAAGCCATTCTAAGGTAGAGGAGAGGCCAACAAGGTTTTTATGATGTCTTCTTGACAAAAGAGAGGTACTTTTTGAGGATTTCAAGTAGGGTAAGGGTGCACAAGTGCTCTGGAATGTGCTACTTGGAGTTGAAGAGCACTCAAAACGTCCCAAGTGCCTAGACATGCAACAAGAAGGGTAAATGTCACATTTTGGTAAAATTCAATTCAAAAATCATTTAAGCGGAAAGAGTGCTTGCACTTTTCAATGCCAACAACAAATTAGATAACTTAAATGACCCATAAAGTACTTTTTCACTTAAGTGAAAAGGGCACCCAAGATGACTTAAATATCAAATGCCAATGTAAAAAAAACTGACAAAATGATATTCCACGGCTCGAGTGCATGCCAAACTACTTAAGTGTCAAAATGTCACTTGCAAAATATAATAAAAATGTATCTAAGTGAAAAAAAGGGTGCCCAAACTCACTTGAATGTATAAAGTCCAAGTGAAAAACACGTTAAAAAGTCTCTTTTTCAAAGTGGGGCTTGGAGGGTCTCAATATCAAAAATGTCAATTGGAAAATATAAAAAAAGTACAGCTAAGTGAAAACAGGTGCCCAAACTCATATGAAAGTGAAATGTCCAAGTGGAAAACATGTCAATAAGTGTTATTCTTCTTCAAAATGCACTTGAGAGGGTCTTAATGTCAATGCAAAATAGACCAAAAATGTCATAAGTTGCTCGATTGCAGCCTAGAAGACCCCAATATCAAGTTGAGAATGAACACATAGAAGGAAAAGTGTACCTGAAGTCCTAAGTGTGCACACAAGATGTTAATTCACAAGATGTCAACTTAAAACTGTAAGATAAAGTGCCTCAAGACCTCTAGGTGCACCCAAGATAAGTGAAGTGTTAAAAATCACTTTCAAGACATAAGTGGCATATGGAATCCAAAAGGCATATCCTCTTCATAGACAAGTCCAAGTTCATCTTTAGAACACTAAAGGACATGATCGAAGCAAGTTTCTTGGCATCTTGTGGATCATTATTCATTGAATATTTGAGTTTCATTGTAGTAGTCCAAGGATCATCACTTGTTTTTATCCTTCTAGCAACAAGAGCAATTGTTTTGGGGAACCTTATCATTTCTCTCTCTTGATTCAAATTGCTTTAAGATGGTAGATTTGTCACATCAAAGGTCTTCATCACAAACAAGGTTGAGGGTGTTGGGCATTGAATTTCAGAATTTTTCGGGGAAGGAATTAGATTGAAGTCACCAAGATGGTTTGTTAAATTAGTAAAGGTTTCATAATTTAAGATTGTTTGGTAAATTAGTAAAGGTTTCATAACTTGTTAAGATAATCTTCCATGGTTAATATGGTGAAGTTTCGTTAGAATCACTAGGAGCCAATTATTAGATTGACAATTTTTAGCCATTGCTTTATTTGGGAGAACTGTTTCGAGATGATTTTTTAGAATATATATTTATAAATGTTCTATAGAGATATTCGTTCTTATTAAGAATCTATTTGAAGACTTGTTGAGTTATATATTGAATTTGTAGACCAAATTGTATCCCGAGTTCACTTTGTGTGCAAGCAAATTATATATAGCCATGGAAATTTAAACTTCGCTTTTAATTTATTTTTCAAGCAAAAACTTTGTAAACACTAATAAATGTCATTTGCACTTCAGATTTTGAATGGTAATTTTACCTCTTATTTTTTGTTGAGATTTCTGTCCAAAGTTATCTGTGTCATCTTGTGTTTCTTCATTTGTGAAATCAAATAGTCTTTCTTGAAAGGTGTAGGGTTTCATATTGTAGGTTTCATTGAAGAAGTTAGTATAGCTTTGTTTGTAACACCCTACTTGATCTACAGTTTTAAATTGTAAATGAACTACCAGTTTCAGCCAAAGTTCAACCAACTTGATTTCATGCTAGGTTTCCTTTGCAATTTGAATGGAAAAGAAAATCAATTTTGATGTTGTTACATCGTATAATTTATCAACTAACTTTTTATTTTCATTTTCAGCTGAAAGGGAAAACTATTAACTGTAATCAAATAATAGAAAATTACAGAAGGAAAATAACTACTTTTCTTTGCTTTCAGAAAGTAATGAGCAATTACTATAGCTATGGAACAAATGTAACAACTGTCATCCTATGGTTTAAGAGATGCAAATCGAACTGCTAAATTTTATCTGGCAAGTAACTAACTAACTAAACCATCTAGGGTTCCCATTTAACAAATTAACGAATCGAAGGAAGAAGTAACTTCTTTATATTCTTTAACTAATTTCAGATCTTCATTTCAGTTGAATGAATCAAATAACTATCTAACTAATCAACTACAGTCTTCTACATACAACATTAGCTTAAAAGAAATATCATTTAATGCAGCATTAATAGTAATCTTAAGTTGACGAATGCATGTATCTGGATTTACAATTAGACATCATCATCATACTGAATTTCTTGAACAACTTTATCATTGAGAGAAAGAGAAACATCATCAAGGGCTTTTCTGCTCAACCAAGACCTATTGGTCCCCCGAGTTTCTTCAACTGAAGAACCTGACCCTTCACAAGGGTAATCAACATGGATCAAATTATCATCATGAGCCTAGTGTCATGAACCTATACCGCTAGTCGATCCCTCTTTTGTAGGTACCTTCTAACTAGAAGGATCATTATGACCAGAAGTATATCTGGATCATGATAGCTGACCAATGCCTATCTGGCATTATACCTTGGCCAAAGATTTTAATATTACTGGCACTCTTGTGTTGTCAGCACTCTCACCCTTGCTCGACATGATAATACTTAGATCAAGGTCCAATTTTACATTAGCAAGTTTGATTATCATTTCCTCTTAGTTTGAGGTTATATCTTAACCATTAGATTTAACATCACAATAATCTGATTAGGAATCATATCTTTTTTTTTTTTTTTTTCAATTAAGCTGTTTTCTTAAACCCATAAGAGAGATTGGACTCTTTATCTTTTCACCTCTTTGGTAGCAAACTGCTTTTACTATTGAGGATAGCTGAACAAATTGACATCTGCTGAGAAGGAGATGCCCTCAGTCCTTTAGCAAAGGTAAGTCATGAGATGAATATGGCTGAGAAGAAGTTGTTCATATTACCATAACTTGATACAAAATCTTTTCTCTTAGTTTAAGGTTAAGCTAATGTCTTATATAAAAATAGAATGAAAAGAAACGAGGCTCAAAACTTTTCTCTTTATTTCAGGCTTAAGCTGATACCATTAAGCATCTATTTATATAGAGAGAGACTCGGCTCAATATTAAACACTTCCTTTTAAGACTAACTGCCTTCTCTAATAAAGGTTGTTTTCATTGCTCATATACATACCGAGTGACATATTCAATTAAGTGATCTTTCAGATCTTATCATTCAACTTCATAATTTGGTCTCAAGTTTTATATTTTCAAGACATGTTATCTTTCCTCTAGATTCCAGATTTAGCATTTTATATTAGATAATAAAGGAGAGGGAGTTGGTTCGTTATCAAATCACATCTTAAGAGCATTCGGTTTCCTTAGACTCATTAAGAGGTAAGGGAAAGACTTGTCTCCCAGGAAGTTTCCTATTCAGAATTATAGAGATAAACAAGGAACATGAGACTCTAACCAATCTTTCCTTTTCCAAAAACAAAGGCCTTACGTTCAGATAGGATGAGTTCATCAGGTAATTTTTAAATGGTTCAACTGAACGCAAAAACATAATTATTCTGGTGTCTAGCTGATTGATTCAGACATGAACAACCAAAAGATCCTCAAGAAAAAGGCTCGGTTCAGAAATTTAAGACAATAACATACATGAAGGTCTCATCACTATTATTTGGTAAACAGATTAGGAGTTGGGATAGAGTTTCGACTCTAACAAGGTTGAACAGAGCAGAGCATTAATAGATGGCAGACTGCCTATTTTTCAAATTCTTGAAGAAAAATGGTGATTGAAAACAAGATTGTTCATTGAACATTACCTTCTATTCAAGCTCCTTCTAAAATTGAATTTCCACTATCTTTCATTCAATTGAGAGTCCATTGGAAGCTTAACTTAAACACGTTATTCATCTCAACAATTTCATTTAAAGATTCAAGGTTCTCATAATCTAATTTACTTTACATGCCTGATGGAGTGAATTCGAAACCTGTTGAGGCTCCGCACAAAATTCTCTCTACGAATGGCGCTGAAGTCTGGACTTTAACCTCGATTTTCTCCTAAGCTCGACAATGATAAGCCAAGATTTCCGCCTAAGTACGTCTTAAAGGAAGAATGACCAAAGTAAATAAAATGGAGAAACCTGATAGAAATGAATGAAATAATTGCGATGACCAAACCAGATGGAGTGCGACTCAGAAAAGAGTGAGATTCACTAGATAGCCAAAGGCGGATGTAGAGTGTCAACCTGATTAAAGCGGTAGAATAGAGAAACGAATATGAGGTTGAGATTAGATGATATTCATCTAGGAATAATCGACTATGATTCTCCATGAAAGCCGATGGTGTTTGCAAATATGACGAGCCCAAAACAGAGTGCATCGGTGTGCAAAAGTCCCCAATGAAATGGAGAGACCTCCAATTAATTGCAAATACCTCCTAGAAACCTCTGCTCCAAGATTGCTTGAATCCCCTGAGACCTCTTGGCTCCCATCTTGGCCGTTTCAATTGGAGGCACGATGGGAAGATGACGGAAAGACTACTGCCAACGACTCACAACATTTTAATTAATTCATTTTTGATTTAAGCCTTACTTATGTTTTAAATTTAGATCGATGGCATTGGTTAATATCTGCTAATGATAATTTAATATTTTATAACCTTTGCAGTTTCCTTAAATATAATTAAGAATTGGTTCGCTCAACTCCAAATGGAGATTTTTAATTAATAATTTGAATTAACTTATTTAGCATTAATTATTATATTAAATTACTTTTGGCCTAGGTCATGACGTCGACACAACTATCTTGCATTGACTCAAGGTTTGATGATAAAATTGATCCATTGTTAACCACGTCCTCTCCCTGATGATATTTCCTTTTCTCTCGTGGTGTTGGCAATCTTGCAACCATTGACAAGAATTATGGTTAGATCGTTCTCAATGTGTATATATATCTATTAAATATAATCTCATGAACACATTCATTTTCACATGAATAGGAAAACCACTCGCATATATAAGAAAATCATTCACATTTGAAATTACGACATATAAACAATTATTCTTTCCACAATTTCACATTCCCATGAAAAGTAGTTACTTGCAACTGACATAACGATCATAAGTTCATTGTCATAAACATGTTCATGATAAAGGGGATGTGTTGTGACCTTTTCACACATCACCCCATTCAAAATAGGGACCCCCTAATTTTTGCTCTGTTCGGGTCTTTTGGCTTTGTTTTTCTCTCTGTTTCTCTGTTTCTGCTGTCTGCCTTTCTGGGGATGTGCTCGTCTTTGGGTGTCAATTGAGGTTTTGGCCAAGTCTGAGAATCAGGGTTTGTATTTTTCTGGTCAATTTGAATTCAAATGGTGTGAGCAAATTGAAATCTGAGCATGCCACTGCAGTTAGCATGCTTCCAGCAGGTTCCCAGCAAAATTTGAGTTGAAACTGACAACTTTCTATTTTTAACAGGTATCACCTTCAGGAGCTGATTTTAGGGTTTACATGCGAAGTTTTTCAATGGATGTCTGGAGATTATTTTTGGGTTTTCTGAGACCTACGCAGTGATATAACATGCAAAGTGAGATGATGACTTTCAGAACTCAGCCTTCGAAGGCTATTTTTAGGGTTTGCATGTTGAAATTTTCTTCGCATGTCTGAACATTCCTTGTGGGTTTTTCGAGGGCTTCGTAGTGGTATAACATGCAAACCAGGATCAAGACTTCTTCAAGAACCGTCTTCAGAGGCTATTTTTAGGTTTGCATGCAAGGCTTTTCAGCGCATGTCAGGTTATTCTTTATGGGTTTTTCAAGAGCTACGCAGTGATATGACATGCAAGCGGAGATGATCACTTTTCATAGACTTACTATTTTTAGTAGGACCATTCTGACAGCTGCCCAGCACATCAGTATCACAAACAGAGCAAAGTGCAACAAAAACGGAGTCAAATGGAGGTCGTTTGATCGACATGCAAGTCAAGTTAGGCTTTCGAGCTTCGGGACCCAAAATGAGGGGTAAAATGCCAGAATTTTCGAAAATCAGTGTATCCCACTGCGAGCAATATCTTTCAAGCTATCCATCGGTAAAATTTGAAGGCAATCGGAGCACTTACTATTTATAGTAAGGCACTTTTGAGACAGGCTATAAATAGTATGTCAACATTAGGCGCCAGTGTGAACAGGCAAGTCTGCTGATGAGGGTCACGTCATTCAAATTTCAAGTCAAATGGAGTTGTGGAAGTCTTGAAATCAAGCAGTGGCTATAAATAGTAAACCACCTTTAGAAACATGCTATAAATAGCAAGTAAGCTTGAGATGGCAATGTGAACAGATCACCTAGGTCATGAGGATCTCGTGGCACGAATTCCTGATCAATCCAAGCTTCAGAGACATGAAAATCAGAGGACTTACTAAATATAGTAAGACATGAGCAAGCAGGCCAGAAAAATTCTAAGTCTAACAAAATTCCTGCTCATACCCCAAAATGCGCCCATGGAGAAGCTGGCTGAAGGATGAAAATGTTTCAAGTGATGAAAACTTCCTGCAGACCCCCTCAAATGTGCCTTCAAGCAAGCAGGAGCCATAAAAATTGTCTAAGTGTTTGATAAATCCTGCAGGACCCATAAAAATTGTCTAAGTGTCTTGAAGCTGGTGATGGAGAAAATTTCTAAGTGTTTGTAAAATCCTCCTCCTACCCCCAAATGTGCCCAAGGAGAGAAAGAGGGTGAGAAAATTTCTAAGTGTTTGTAAAATCCTCCTCCACCCCCAAAATGTGCCCAAGCTAGGAATGAAGTCAAGGCAAGTCAAAACGTGTTGAAGTTAATCCCTTCACCATATGCTAAATGCGCCCTCATCTAGTCTAAGGTGGAGGCAAGATAAGTGGCTAGGGTGTGTTAATTCCTCCTAGGGGTCCCATATGCGCCCAACTTGCTAGGCAATGGAGAGTGAAGAAAATATGCGAAGTGTTAAAAATCCTTCTAGACCCCCTAAATGCGCCCAAGGATATTGAAGGTGTTAGCTCTGTGAAAATTGTCTTAGGCATGTAAAATCCCTCTGGACCCCTTATATGCGCCCATGCTAGAGATGATAAAATATTTTTCTAAATATTTAAATTCCACCTTCTTTAGAGGAATACGCCTAAGCTTAAAGGGATGATAAAATTTGCTAAGGCATGGATAAATTTTCTAAGCGGGAGTCAGAACGTGCCGGCTTCGTAAAGTTGATAAAAAATTGTCAAGGCCAAGCAAGAAAAATACGCCCAGAGGTGATGAATGAGAATAAATTTGATGGCAAAATATTTTTCTAAGGTACAAAATTCGAAAATTAAAAGTACCCCCTTCATCTATAGACACATGAATTTGGTGTTTTCTGAAGAGAATTTCCTTCTGGGTACTGGATATCTTTGACAAGGAGATGATTTTGAAATTCTTCGCACCCTGCCGGAGACTTTAAGATGGAGATCTTACTCGGGTGCCTGGTTGATGAAGTTTTCTAGGGCAAATAAATTATTTCTAAGGCAGATGGGTTGGAAATTTGGCTAAGGCAGAAAGGGGGTATCATGTTGGTTGGAAAATTTTCTAAGGCAGAGAGAAGTAAAACAACACCCTCTAAATGCGTCTTCAGGACGGATGAAAATTCTAAGAAAGACTTGTCTGAGTTAAACGTATCCATCAAAGGGAAGGAAGTTGAAAATTGTCTAAGGCGAAGAAAATTAAATTACAAGGCTCCAAATGCCCCCTTGAAGAAATTTGGTTAAAATGTCTAAGTCACAAGCATCAAGCTCTCAAATACGCCCTCAAGGTTCCTGAGGAGAGTACGTGAAAGATCTTCTCAGGGCATTGGTGGAGACACAAACATCAAAATGATATACGCCCTAGCACACAGATGTTGAAAGTTATGAAGAAAGCGAAAGTTGGCTAGAGAAAAATGATGGACATTGGAGATCAAAACATGGATATTAGGTGAGTAAGGTGGATTTATATTTTGAATCTCTTCCTTTTGTCTGTTTTGCAGGATGAACGTCGAGGCCAGAGCACGATGACTTGAAGCAATGGAGCAAGTACTCCAAGACTACATTTCAACCTCGAAAGAAGAAAAGTTGCAAGAAATGGCTAAGTGTTGAGACCTAGTATGTGCCCAACTCAAGTGGCAAAGAAGAAATGTTCGAGTTCAAGACGAAAGAATCCTTCCAAGCTCAGGATGGAGGGAAAGCTGAGAACCCAAGCGTTAATGGTCACCATCAAGTACTTCAAAGTTGAAGAACGACATCAAGGAGGAAAATCATCGTCGAGCAGGAGAAAGAGGTTGCAAGCTTGGAGTTAGATCGAGAACGTACCTGCCATATCCATTCAAGGAGTTGAAGCAGTGACGACCAGACTCATCGAATTTGCAGTCGAGAAGAGGATTAGGAACCATGTGAATGTGTTTTCGGACAAGAATCTTCTAGAAGGGTGGTGGACATTAATTGCCCATTTATTGCCCCACTCATCTTGGTGGTAGTTTTTAGGGTGAATCTTGTTTAGGGTTGAGGTGTCACGATCTGGGCCATCCATCTGATTGTAATTTGAGCCGTCCACTAGACTTGGCCAGCTATATAAAGGGGCATGCCCCCTCATTTGTACCTCATTAGAGTTAGAATAGCAGAGAAAGAATAGAGAGAGATTGATAGAATAGTGGGTAGCATAGTTTGGTAGTTTAGCTTAGATTGAAAAGGAAGGAAAGTCTTCCATTTGAATACTTTGTAAGAAGTTGTTGTGAACACTTTCATAATAAAATATTTTTCATTGATGGTGATCTCTTCTTTGTTATGAGTAGCTAGCGAGGCTTCTTCGTCCTTCCAATTCATGTAGAATTTTGAAGTAGCTTAAAGTAAAGTAGATTTCACTTCATGCAAGTAGTTAGTAATTGTGGAATGTGGTGCTCAATTTGAACAAAACTTCGCATATCCATACCACTAGCAGGCTCGCTGACGGTGGGTTCGCCTTGCGTGGTCAACTGGAACATTGTGAACTTGACTTTGATTATGGTTTATATGTTGGCATGCGTCGTTGTGATGGTGTCTTCATGCTGAATCATGATTTGAATACCTTTGATTACTCCTCTGAAGATTGCATCGGTTTTGTGGAAGCTGTCCGAAGCAAGGCAAAGCAAAGCTCGGTTGAAGTCTGCGAGAATTGATCACCATGTCCCACACCTTAGAGTAGAATTATAACATCTCCTATCCCTACACTCATTTAAATTCAGTTAATTTCTGATTAGTGTTAGGAAACTTGCACCTACCTGCTGAATCATTCGAACCACGTGAAGCCCTTAATCTGCTGTCTGTTGTCAGTTGTCGAACAATTGCGTAAGTCCCCTTGAAATACTAGCAAAATCACATCGAGCCAACTGAGACTATCCAACACCTAGAAGGAACCTTGGAGTCGAACGCACGAACTTTCTTGCAATCTTAGCGTGCTGGACACTTTGATCAAGAGAGAATAGGGTAGCCGTTGGCAACTTTATTTTGTGTTGGTACGGTCACGAAAATCACATCAATAGGATGTAACATTGTTTGTATCCATACACACAAAAAATGGGAAAATTTGGATACTCATGTTTAGACAGATCCGCCATCTATGTTGCATCATTATGACTTGTGTTGCTTAATTTTTTCGATAAACTAGTTAAGCAAGATCAAACAGGGAAAACTCATTTTTTTTGTGAAAAGCATGTTTGAAATGCGTGCAGTTCAAAAATGGCCAATTTTGTTGAATAGGCTATTTTATGAATATTTTTGCTTGTTTTAATTTGCTGTGTTTTTCCTATTTTAAACCCATGTAATTGAAATTCCATGCAGACTTTTGGATCAGCTTGCTGTTATTTTGCAAGTATAATGTGACACTATGATTGCATCTAATCGGTTTGCTAAATTGTGTTCGTTATTTTCAATTCAATTTGTGTTGTACTCATGCTATCTAGTCTCTTTCTGCCTTTTGCTAGAGAATGCAAACATTTGTTACCTGCAATTGGTTGTTTGCTTTAAGTCAAAAAATGTAATGTCCCCTTTTTTGAACTAAGTCGAATCAATGGACCCACAACCTATCTCTATTCCCTATAGGTTGAAGGGAGGGTTTGCAAGGGAATAATATAATAATAATTTATTAAGTTTTCAAAAGTGCCTAAGTCCTAATGTTTGAAAAGGACACTTAACTTATTATTACTTTGGGCCAAAAACTAAACAAAGATCATAAAGTGAAAATATTGAATATTCGAAGAAAATAAATATTAAAAGGTAATTAATAATTTAAAAGAAAAAGGTATGAATGTAATGTCCCCTTTATTACACCCTGTTGTTCCGTGAGTGTTGGCCAGTTTTCAGAGTTTTTTTGTAAGATCTAGGCGAGTTGGGAGAACTCCAAAGTTCTTGGAGGGCGTAGTTTCGGAATTACAAGGTTTCTATTATTGACAATGAGCTCTGTGGGCAATATTGATCTGAATGACACTCTCTGAACTGTTTTTTGACTTTTAGGGTGTTCTCCAAACTTCTTGGAGAGAATGTCTTTATAGTAAGTCACCGAACTGGCTTCTATTATTGACCTATTGCCTCAGTATCTTATTGGTGAGGTCAAGTTGGGATTTCGATGTGTTTCGGGATTTTTCGCAACTTGGGGTGAAATAATTAAATTTTTCACATAAGTTATAATGTTGTATCATTATTTTTGATAACTTAAGTGTAATATCTTTTTGAAAAGGTATTTTAATTCCCCTTTTGGATGCCTAGGAGAAATAAGGGGGTCTTGCACATGAAAAAGGTTTTTATTTTATTTTTAAAGGGAATTTGATGGAAAAGGTGATTAAATGTTTGTACATAATGAATTATTTAATTTAAAGCAAAAGTGCTTTTTCGGAAAAAGTACCAAAAGAAAAAAATCTTTTTCCAGAAAAAGCAAAAAGTGTTTTTTTTGAAAAAGAAAAAATGTGTTTTTTTGAAAAAACAGCGAAAAACAAAAATCACTTTTTTTGATTTGGATAATGAAAATGCTCTCATGGAACATTGGAGGCATATGCATGCCAACTGGGCACCACTTTTTGGGGGGAAACACTAAGAATGAACATAAATATATGATTATTCTACAAGAAATAACTAGTGTGAAGGCAGAAAAATGTTAGATATGCAAGCATATGGGGAAGCAAGCAAATCATCTTTGACCCCAATTTGTGAACTTTATTCCTTTGTGATCATTCTAGGCATGCTCAACATGCCCGTTGGTCATTCCAATGGGACTGGAAAAGAGTGCATGGTCAAAAAACTAAAAATGGGAGTGCTTAGTGCATCTCCAACAAGGTTTAATTATTCATATAGTTTTTTTTTTGATAGGTAAGAGATTGTATTGTATTGATTCAAAAAACAAAAGTTACATAGTTCTGGCCCGCTGGGGCATGATTCATAGACTCCTACTGTAACAAACTTCATCAAAAACTGCCATAGATCCTTTACAGTTTATTGGGATTGACTCCAACTGCCCTGAATTAAACAAAGAGACTGCATTGACTACTGATCACTTACTAAAACAAACCCTACTACATTACTAGACAAAAAAATCAGAGACCTTCCAAGCCCGTCATGCCAAACCCACCAGCCAACCAACATTACCACACATTTTGTTGGGCAAAAACCCGAAACTCCCTCTTCCAAGACGCGTCCACCGTTGGAGTCAAATGAAACTGTTTCCTGAAGAATTCTGCCCCGACTGCAGCCAAGTACCGATATTCCAACAACTCCAAACCAGACAAGTCCAAAATGAAAGGGTAATATTTTACTAGGGCATCTGGGTCATTGAGGAGGGCCAAGTCGCGAGGACGAGGAATACCTTTACTCAAAGATGCTGCCGCCCTGCCGCCAGAGCCCTCTCCAAACCGACCAACATATCCTTGCGAAAGAGCCTCTTCATTATTACCTTGGCTTCAGCCTTTGAGACACCAACATCCAAAAGACTGACAAGAACCTGAGAGGAAATATCTGAGTCGAGACAATAACCTTCTGCATCTTCCATGAAACTCTTGCCCGCAACACATTTTAATGCCGCAAAAATGAGGTAGTTCAGATGATGAATCAACCGCTGCAACCGAAGCATCATAATTGGGCCTTCAAAGGAAATTTGACGCTTGGAGCCTTTCAACTGAACTGGAGTCACCATTCCTCCCATATCTAATTCCTTAGCTGAGACGAGCAGGATGAATCCGCTTTTTCCCATTCGGAGAGCAAAGCGTGGAATGGAAGCAATGCTTGTTACTGATGGATAAAAAATATTTAGCTATCTTCAATTTGCACTAGCCCGTCTTCGCACGCATGGTAATGAATGCGTGAAGGCAAGCGAATGTCCGGAGAAGGACACCACCCAACTCCAACGCCGTCGAATAATTATGACGAGAGCCTTTTTCTAGAGCATTTCACAAACCATGTGAAATTCCACCACTCCCCTTGCTACCGTCTGCCTCCACCTGGCCACCTCAAACACGTATGCATGTGATGAGGTGGCGCTTGCCCAACCTCCCACTAATTATTCATATAGTTGTTAAGGACATGTTCATTTTATTTTTCAACTAAATTTTTTACTAGTTGAAATGAAGGTTGAGTTATAACATATACTTAAAGCTGCAATAAAAAAATCGTATAATATCTATATAGAGAAAATAAGGAAAGTCCAATATTCTGTATAATATACGTCAGCAGAGCATTCAATAAGTTATAAAATATTGGCTTTGCACAAGAATGAGAGAACAAGTAAAGAGTTCAACACATCAAACCACAAAGTATTAGAAATATATAAACAAAAAAAATTCAAGAATGTGAGAATAAGTTTGAGGAAGAAAAAAGTGTGCTCAGTATATCCAATATGTTTTGGATTTACATGAAGGATATTGAGATTGTTAATCAAGTTCTTGGGCATGAGGGTACTATTTATGTCAAGAGGCATAACTACGTTGGTAGCAGGGGATGGAGTGTAATGGTGCAAGTGTCTTAACAAAAACTATTAAAGAGCCGACATATATTTAAAAAAATTAAAACTATAAAATAATTCTTAAATAAATGAAATAAAATAACCCTTAGTAAATACAAGCAAAATAATTCTAAAATAAGTCTTTAAGTAAAATAACTATTAAATAAACAAAATAGCTTTTCAAATAAAAATAAAGTAAAATAAAATAGCTCTTAAGTAAATAGAATAATTTAAAAATAACTCTTCATATATACAACTCTTCAGATAAAAATAAATAACTTGGATAAGATAATTTTTTTAAAATATTCTAAAGCAAAATAAACTGACTTTTAAATAAAAATAATAAGTCGATTCTAATATCACTCTACATTTTTAAGATAGATGTATTTAAGATATCTATACTAGTTGCTATCAATTGTAAACTCATCAATAAATACGTTTTATTGTGTTCTCCATGTCTTTCAATTTATCTTGTTCATGTAAAATGCTATAATGTTAGGTTTGTGTAGACAAGCAATATCACAAAATTGAGTGTAATCTTTGGATATTAAACTTCATTACTAATATATATTAAGTTCTACACTTGTCTAACCATATTTGTTATTTGCTTTCCTATATGGTGCATAGTGATCATTATTATTCTTTTTGTCATTTAGTAGCTGGTATATGTTTTTTAGCTTTTGGTTATATTTTCCTTAAGTTGCCGGTTTTGGTATGGGATTGGGTATGGAATACAAGTATGGCAATTTTTTTCCTTGGGTATGGTACGTTTGGGTACGACTATATATATATGAAAAAAAAATAAAAAATATAGAATTGTAAATGTGTTTGAATAGAGCAATGAAATGAAGAGTGAAGTGTGAAATGATGGTTAGGAGCAGTTTTTAGGTCTTTTTGCACTTTATGAGGTGCTTTTTTTTATGTTTTTGGTGCCCAATGCCTGCGGGAGCACCCAAGAGCGCCCAAGCCCCAGCAGGCCCATAGGGAACAGGGGGCTCCTTGGGCACTCCCCAACACACTCCCGCTCCCGGAGCGGGCACAAGAGGCAAAACAGAGGAACACGGTAACTTAGTATTTTCCCCTTTTTTATGTTGACAGTTGTGTAATTCAAGTAACATCATAGTTAATTGGAATCTGTGTTGTTTTCTCAAGACATTGGTGTGCAATTGTAATGTCCCCTTCTCGAGCATGATCTTTCCAGTTGACCGTTGGCCTATTCCGGAGACTCGTAGGCTATTCGGGAGGTGAAATTAGGGTTTCATGTTTTGAAGGATGCTCTTGCTTGAGGTTGGTTGATTCAATGGCGGATTCTTTCTGGGTTTTCAGAGAGCTTCGCAGTGATATGTTTTTCTTGGCATTCTGAGCATCTTCAGGAATTTACTATTTTTAGTAAATTCTATTTCTGGCAGTGGTCCTGTTGGTTTCGGCTCGGTTGGCTTTCCATTTCAGATCAGTTGGCTTACTCATTTTTGGCTTTGGGGCATAACTGGAGAGATAAGTCAAATTATTTTAATTAAGTCATGTTTTAATGTTATATTTTAACATTGACCCCCCTTGGCCTAGTAATTTCACTTTAAGTTGTTTTAAAAGATGTTCTTTATGGGTGGGCGCTCCATTGAAGGAATTAATTATATTTTTTATAAAAAGATTTAATCCAAGCATAAGTTGGATGCCAACTTCAAGGAAGAGATAAAGTTTATAATAAAAAGTCAAATATTGCTTGGGAAAGTGGGACGCCATCTATTGGAGAATTAGGGTTTGACTCAAAAAAGAAGATTAGGGTTTTGAGAAGAGTCATCTGGAAATTATAAAAGGAAGCCATTGGTTCTCATTTGATCATCTTTTGTCTACGGGAATGTTATGCTGCCGGATTGGCTTTGGGATTGCTTCGAGGAATGTAAGCCTCCTAGCTTGGCATTGCTTCTTGCTTGAAAGATAGCGACTAGTGGTGAAATAGTGTAGTTTTGAGTGTTTTGTAGTGGGATTTATGCATTGTAGTCAGTGTGTGGCTTGTAGATCAGTTTTATGCATATTAGAGAGATTCTGGAATTGCATTTTCATTACAGCAGATTGTCATTTTCATTCATAAGTCAAAAAATACAAAAAGAATCATTTTGGGCATTGTCTAGATCCCTCTATCTATGAATGGCGCCACTTTTCATTAAGTTTCAGATTTTTTAGAGAAGTATTGAATTTTTAAAGTCAAATCGCCCCTCTTGCTGGGCCGTACCATCTGCATTGTCTTGGAATTCGTGCATTAAATAAATAGGAACTTTTGGGTCTGTTTTGTGTTCCAATCTTGGGTGCCATCATCTTAGGATCATATTGCATTTTACTTCGTGAAATTTGAGTGAGTTTGGAGTGAGTTGTGAATAAAATTGTGAGTTTCAGGGCTGCTGTTCATGCATGAGAAAAACAGGACTGTCATAAATCAGATTGTGAAGTGGTCTTTATAGTGCAATTTCTGATCTAAGCTTTATTATTCAGTGAAGGAAATTCAATATATTGTTGCAGCTCTATTCAATTCTTGATTCACGTTAATAGCAAGGCATTATTTATCATGTTGTAAGCTGTACAGTAGTACTGTCAGCAGTTCTTTAATCTTGCTTAATTCTTGATTTGTAATGTTTATCTTAAATTCTGTAACTGCAATTGTATTTCCTTTATCTCTGCCATATGGTCGCCTCATTTCCGTATTGGATTGAGTAGCACATGCTTGGTGTTGAGTTTGCTTTCAGCTATTTAGATGGTAGGGATCCTCTGACCACATGCTCGTCGTTCACCGACGCATTTCTTGGTTAGAGTTCTTGTATCAACATTTCCATTAAGATCCTCTGACCATATGCTCGCCATCACTGGCGCCATTCTTGGTTAGAGTTCCTTCCAGCTCTGTTTCTGCATTTCAGATCCTCTGACCAATGCTCACACCTTGCCCACATTGGGATCCTGGTGTACATTCTGGTTAGAGTTGCTTCAGCATCGTTTTGGTTTAGAGCTAACCCTAACGACTGTGTATTGCTCTGATTATTGTAATTGAAAATTTGAAAAAAATTGGCTCGAAATATTTCAGCAATGTGCTTATTGCATGGTCAAAAGACAATGTTGAGCTTTTTAGTTTCCATTTGACTTTACATTAGACCAGATTTTTATGACTATTTATCGATGCTAACAATTTTAATTATTCTACTTTAGTTAAAATATAGTTGGCAAGATGATTGACATCACTAAGATTTTGATGGGTAGATGTGCTTATAGTATGGTTAAGAGAATCTTGAGTGTTTTCTTTTGCAATCTATTTTTCATTAGATCAGATCATCATGAGAATATTGCTTGATATACTAACATTCCAATTCTTCAATTGTAGCCAAAATATGGTGGCAAGATTATTGATATCGTTAGTGGAGATCTCAAAACACAAGAAGAGAAATCAGAAGCTTTTAATGCCATCAAGAACACTATTGTGGAAATTCTTCTCATAGTCGTCGTTGGGTATGGAAACTTTGCATCGCCTTTTATTTGTTAGCTTGGAGCTTTTGCTACAGGTGTTGAAAATTTTGCTATGGGTTTTGAAACTTTTATGAGGTGTTTCATTTTGTTTTTGTATAAGCAATGAGAATTAATACCTTTTATAGAATTCATGCTTAAGGTTTGTTGCTTTGGTGGCTTAGAAATTTAACACGTGCTAAATGTTGCATTATCTACATTTTCCTTTGTAAAAGCTTCTAATGGGTCAAATGTATCTCTAGTTTATGTGTTTTTAGCATTTCCTACAAGTATATTTTCAATGAATTGTTCTTTTTATTCTTTTCTTAAAGCCATACATTTTATTTTACTTAATATAATATACAAAAGTTGCATGAAAGTTGTACCATCTAGAGATTCTCACACTGTAAATGGGAGAAAAATAAGAAAATCTCTGAACTAAATATTTCCTAAAAGATACATAGTTTCTTGTGAGGGAGATTTACCTGCTTGAAAATTTGATTTACATCACCTTTTTCCCAAATAGAGGAGATTAGGACAAGGTAATCAGTTCTGCTTGATCCTTGTTCCATCATTTACGGTATGTTGAACAGCCCTTACTCATGGAGATTTTTTAGTGGATTGTTCATTAAGGATTGTTGTATGTTGTGACACTACCTAAAGGGTCTTCTCTTAAGTATATTGAATATATAGGTACATTAACACCCTCTATACCTCCCTTGTATGTGTATTTACATCATTCCTCTCTTGTATGTGTATTTACATCATTCTGTGCATATTTTTAATGTTCAATCTTTGGTTTATTATATGTACATTCAAAGCATTAATTTTGGAAAGGAAGATATGTTTTTATATTGAAAATCGTTTTACAGGGAGAAATGACTTATTGCAGTATGTTTTTTTGTTTGCTCAAATGTTAAATCAAGTTGTTGAAGCACCATCAAAAAATTTGTTAGGGTTTTAATTTGCATCATTAAGTGTAACATAAAACGGAACAGATGTATAGTAGAAGTGCGCTTCAAATTAGAAGGGGAAACTCTTTGTAAAATAGAAAGAAACTTAAGCTAGATAATATATATTTGCACAGACAATCCTTACAATGATTTTTGGGGTGATTTAATTTTCATGCTAAACAAACTTCAAATTTGTACCTCCTTGGAGTTTGGTCAGGGTGAAAGATGAAATGATATTTCAACATCAGGCAAAAGATTTGAAGTTTTTTGATTGAAAATGAATATTTAAACTTCATTTTTGCATTCTTCAACTAAAATTAGAGACAAGACAATTTAAGAATACAAGGATTGAATAGGTTTAAATATAATGGCACAAACACTTTAGTAAATTAATTAAAGGAATCAATACAAAGTCATGATTTTCAACTTTGAATAGACCTGCAATACAAAGCTTGCAAACTTGGTAAAAGCAATTTAATCTATTTCAACACATATGACAAAATCATTGAACAGTAATTAGTAGAATTACCATTGATTGATTCCCTCAACTAAGTGCAAAGGCGATTTATTTATTCTGTTTACAAAGTTGCAAAGAAATAAATGAAATAAATTAACTGCATTTCTAGCCTAACTACAACCACTTGCATGATTTGCAAAATTTATTACAAATTATCTAGTCCATGAATTTTAATTTGACTACTAATTTGATTAACAAAAAAAATATTACAATTATTTCTTGAAAGTTCTCGACGTTCGCATGATGATGAGATATTTTTAGCATGGGCTAGAAATAGACAATTGGAAGGTGGCTCTACATGATTCTAATTTGATGATGTTTTCATTCGATTCAACAAAGTTAGGAAAATTCTTAAGATTTTAAAAAGTTCAATTATTTGATAAACACCTTGCTTGAAGAATATGAACATCCTCTTGTTCACTCTTTTTCAAAAATATTTTCTCTTGAACTTGATGTTGAATCTTTTAAAAATACCAATACTTTTATGACTTGAATCTTTTCAAAACACCAACACTTCTTTGCAGGATAAAAATAAATCTAGAAATTCGATTGATCAACAAGAAATACACAGTTAATAATGCAAACTAGAGGATGCAAATTCTGAAAATCTTAATTCAGAATTGCTACAATTGAAAAATCAATGTCCCGATGCTTGGAATTAATCTTGGAGACCTTCTATAAATAAGAAAATTCAATAGAAAATTTGAATTTACTTGTGAATAATTGATGTTTATCCTCCATAGACATTTCATTTTACTTTTTTTTTTTGTCTTCAAAAATAATAGTAAGTACTAATTATTATTTTTTTAACCAATAAGTAATATTATTTTTAAAAATAATTAAAAATAATTTTAAAAAGAAAAAGATATTTATATGGTCACACTTTGATGGCAATACCTATCCAACATTTTGGATGCACATTTGATTATATTTATTAATTATTGAAATTGAAAATCATATTATATTCTGAATTTCAGTTAAGAAATAAATATGATCAAATGTGTATCCAGAAAGTTGGATAGACAATATGTACTTCGACAACCTCATTGTATTCTTTTTAGTTTTTTAATTGGAAGTCGTATGAAAAATGTACGCATAGTATATTAGGGCATGTTTGAAAGAAGTTGGCGCTCCCTTTTAAAAAGGGTAGTGGGCATATGAGACACACTTTATAAGGTCTGCTGCCTTTTTATATAGAAAGACAGCAGCCATTATAAAGTGCGCTGACCATTTTTTTTTAATTTTTAATAATAATATTATAAAAAGATTTTTTTTTTTTATAGATAAGTGCTATCAAAGGGGATAGCACCCATTTACATTAATATCACTTGGCATCATATGCTAGATTACATTCTACTTCAAGTTTACAGAAAATAGGCCCTCCCAGGCCAACCAACCCTCTTTACAATAGCAGATATTGATAAACCACTGCCAAACTCCTTCCCAACTCTAGTGCCTGTGCCAAGATGCTCTCACTAAGCCATGAGTTGCTTGAATCCATATACCTGAAAAAAGCATCCAGATTGGAGTTCATGACCCCAACTCTAAACACTTCCCAAGCATTCACCATGAAGTTTTCCCTCGCCACCTTACGCTGTCTTATTGCCTCTTCTTCATACACCTCACCCTCATCCTCCTTGGTTTCAACACAAGCGGTGTCGAAGAAGAGCCTAAGGTGACTGACCAAGCCATCCATAACCAACTCCAAAGTCGCATTTGCCACCGCTGGAGCATTTGCAATCGCTACGAAACCATTGAAGAGCTCGACTGTCCTCTCCCGGGAGTCGATTATGTTGACCAGAGGCCCGATCACTCCTTCATACACCTTCCCATCGCACCAATGGCGGTCTTCCTGAAGCTCCCCCTTCACAACATCCACAATCGCTGCAAGCACCACCGGGCGATGGATAGTGAAAAGCCTACATCACTGCGCCACAAGTGTCTCTTCGGAGCAAAGGCAGCTCAGCCTGAAGAAGTGCACCATCCTTTCTCGCTGCTTGGCACACTAGACTCGCAATGAGATGTGAATGTGTATTTTACCGTCAAGCTTGTGTAGATATAGCTCCTATGCCATAACACGTGAACAACAACCATTGCAGTGTCCGACAGCTTTTTCTGTCACCAAATCCATACCAAATCTTTACCCTAGTGTTCCAGTCTCTGCCTTCGTCCGTAGACATGCGAATCACGTGCCTCGTCGTCCATTCACGAGCTTGAGGCAGCACAGAGAGTCATCATCTCGACGCCCCATGTTATCTTGGTCAATGATGGCTTGTAGCCCCGGCCATTGCCTCGTGGAGGAATCCACAAATACCAAATCTTCTTGAGATACTCTCCAATTAGCCAACAAATCTGCGGCTCTGTTTGCTTCCCTATATACGTGTGCCAGGGAGAAGTTGTTGAGCTTGCCTAGGAGCGTCTTAATAGGTTCAATCCAATTGCCAATCCTCCAATATATATCATTTTATTTTTTGGTAATAATAAATCATTAATAATTAATAACAATTATATATTATTATTTTGACTTTTTTGATTTTAAACAATAATAACATTTTAATTTTAAAATTATTAATAATTAATTTATAATAAATTATTAATTATAAATTAGTAAGTTAAAAGTAAAATTTATAGACAACACCAAACATTCGGTAATTCAATATTTTGGATTTTGATATTATGATTTCAGACTTTGCAATTCAATATTTTGGGTTTTGATATAGTGACTTCAGACTTCGCCGAAAACTAATTATTTGCCTTTCAGATAAGTTTGACACAGATGACGATTTGATGGTGATGGTTCATCTATCACAATTGAGTTTTGGATTGGGTACAACAAAATTAAGTTCATGCCATTTCCAAAAACTGATTGTGATGGAAAATTTGAGCAGCATTGAGGGAGATATGACCTCTAGGAGATGATATTTCAAAATCCTGATTTTAATAAGTTGCATTCTGAAATTTTAGTATAAGTTTTTTATTGCAAAGTATTTGGATTTGGGGCAAGCTTTCAGTTTTTTCTTAGCCAATTTAATAATGAAATGGGAGAGGAAAAATCGAGATTGCTCTTGAATCAAAATTCCGTCAATCACATTCAACTACAAAATCTATTACATTGTATTGCCTTTAAAAGGCCATAATCCCGTATGAAAACATTTATGGGAAAATAACTACCAAAACTTTATTTATCTATTAAATTAACATTAGCATGTTAATTTATTTATTTAACTATATATGTCAAGTACTAAATTCTAACACCCCCCCTTAGTACTAACATAGAGGAAAACTAGAAATGTCACCAGTAGACTCATCCAGAGGCTTCAACGAAATTAGTTTAAGAGGGCTCGTGGATACTGGCCAACTATTAGCAACTTTAATAAATGCCTTGATTCCTCCAAACACATGGACAGATATAACTTGATCCCTCTTTGAATAACGGAAAGAGTTCCCAAAAAGTTTTGCATCGTGCTCAAGTACGGCCAGCCTTATATTATGGCAATAAATTCGAAATTGAATCTCTTTCGCCAAAAAAACTCAAATTGACCTCTAAATTCTGATAGCGCAACTGTTGTCGCTGTCACTGGGTCACTACTTATTTTGGCAGCATCTCTCACCCTACTTTGTATGGCAAGATGTAGAGGTGTCCATTCTTCATTGTCTACTATATTTACATCAAGATTTTTCTTGATTAACAATTTTAGCATCTGAAGCCCATTAACAAGAACGACATAGTGCAACAATGAAGCACCATCCCCATCTCGAACATAGAGATCTGCTCCCGTTTTGAGAAGATGACTGACCATAGCCTCCTTCTTTCATAATACCACCTTTTGAAGAGCAATCAAACCATACTTGTCAACGGAATTCACATCAATGCCATATTTAAGTACATCATCCATAAGGAGGATCTGCCCTGATGTTGCAAGTGTATGAAGCGGTCATCATATTTTTCAATTTGTGCAAAAGGAAATTGAATGCCAGTTTTTAATTTAAAGAGAATTTCTATATCCACTTGTGCACCAGTTGTAAAAATACAAATTTCAATTTTGAAAGGATATCCATTGAATGCATATTCTTTTTTGGCTTAAACCCTGGCCTGAATTTGAATTGTAAATTGTAAACAAACTATGATTTTAAAGGAAGATCACATTTATTGCTAGATAATGGCGGTGTTGGTTTAGAATAGGATTTTATCATTGATCCAAATTGGATAATGAATGTTATAATTCTGTTTGATTGAGCTAAACAGACCAGTTTTTAACCAAAGTATGCTTAATGTGAAGCAATTTAAATCGTTACACTATATTTCTAGCATCTTAAGATTTGTGTTGATAAATTAATGAAATACTATATCCTAATTATGAATTGGATTGATATAAAAGTATTTTTTTGCTTGATTTGAGTGGTTTTTGTGGTGATATTAGTTTTACAGATATGTCCTTGACTAGATTATCTAGATTTCTTTGTAGGTATAAATATGTAGGTGGAATCAAGAAATGAGAAGCAGCAGAGCGCAATTAGAGGAATGGACACCCAAAGAGTATGATGAACCTCAAGAAGAGAAATTCTTTAAGTTGGAAGTGGACTGACATGCATCTGTTAATTAATGAAAATGCTTGATTGGCTAGAGAAGATTATGTTGTCCCTCATTGGAAAGCTATGGATCTCTATGGAAATACTTGAAGCAAGAGAGGATGCAAGTGAAAAGCAGGCTAAACATGAAGAAAGGAGCAGCCACATATCATCTTAATACCCCCAAATCAACCACCATTCAAAGAGGAGGAAAAGCCAAAATTCAGTCCTATGAAAGGGAGGTGGATGCAGAGTAGCTTGATCATTAGCTCCCACAATTTGAGGTACATTTGAATTTGGATGGTACCAATGAAAGAGCAGCAATTGTTTTTGCGCATATGAAACCTTTTAGTCATGAACTTGCTTGATATAAGTGTAATATTCATTTTCTGGCTTTGAAGAAATTGCTACCAATCACTAAATGGGATAGTATTTAAGAAACTAATAAAAAATAAGTGGGATTCTCCTTAAAATGGCTTTGTAGGTAGGTGCGGTAAAAAATGTGGCAATTTTTTTGCATTATATGCTTTTATGAACCCATTTTACTTGTGAAGGAGCTTGACTTGCTTTGATGATCCAGCAGAGAGGGCCCTCTTGTTGTCTTGTCTGTTTGGCCCTAGTATCAATGACTTGATTCAATTTTTGCAAAATGTTGCATTCTAGATTGATCATTGTTTGTTGAAGTGTCTACAACATTTGAAGAATCTAACAAAGTTGGAAAGTATGACTACAAGTTTTGCATTGAAAATTGAATGCACTCCAAGGTAGGAAGATTGAGCTCAAATGTGTTATACCCTACTTGATTGGTGATCGTGCAGGGCCTATACGAAAGTGGACAAAGCTTGTGCTAAGCTCTTGTCAGTCTTTCCTTTTATAGGTATAGTTAGACTCAATCAACAACCTAAAAGATGTGCAATGTCTTGTGCTTGTCATGGTGTTGGTTGTACTTAGCATTAGTACACTAGAGAATTTGCTGAATATGCTGAATGTGCTCAATGACAAATTTTTCAACTTTTTTTGAGCTAAGGGAGTTGCTACTATCGATGGAGGAAAATGATAAATTATGTCAATGGATGCCAATTGTTGGAAAGCCAAGAAAACCTAAAAAGGGTTGTTTGTTATAGAGATGTGCAAAGTTCTATTGTTGTCATGTTAAATGAAAGGTAGATTTTCATCCTAAGTGTGATGCTTCTTTGAATTGACAATTTGAGAAGATCCATTATCATCTTGTTAAACACTTCAGTCTATCCATCAATATAGGGATGGAATGTGGTGGATTTGCTCAACTTTGTGTCTAGCATACACCAAAGTGCTTTGCTCAAATATTATCATTATTTTGATAAAAGGTGTCTTTTGGAGCAAAAGTGGAGCATTTAGTTAAAAAGTGAATTTTAAATTGTATCTTTTGGAAAGTTTGGCGGGAAACGTATATGAGGAGGTTTTGTGAGCTCATTTGCATTATGCAGATTATTTTATTTCCTCTTGTGAAACCCTTGTGGTTCTATGGGATTGAACCTGGTTCATCTCAGCCTTTTTGAGGATGGAAACCCTCTTGAGAAGATTAGCCTCGGTGGTGAAAGATCCTCCCTAGTTAATACTATGTGATTCATTCAGAGTCATAGTTTGTGCAGGAAAAGTTTGCTGGTAGATTTACTTCAGAATCTATACATGTGCTGAATGCAGAAGGTTTGGAGCAATTTCATATAGAGATTGCTTGTGTGTTGAATGTTGCTGGTTAGAGGGTTTGATGGTAAAATTCCCTTGTCACAGCTGAAACAAATAAAAAGAGATTTGTGTCAAATATTATATTTGTTAGTGAAGATTGGAAGAAGATTTATAAGTGTGTTTACAAGAGCAGATTGGGATTGCAACGTTGAGATTGGTAAGGTATAAAAAGGTGGAACACAACTGTAAGGGTGTCTTTTGGGTGGAATGCAACACTATAGATGCCAGACACTTAAAGTTGGAAAAAGAGTTGAAGTCACAGTAGTAAGCTTTGCTGTTAGGGGCATTTTTCAAACAGTTTGGAGTGGACTTCAGACAGATTTTTGAGTATAATCAGCTACAGGTTAAATTTTGGCATGCTACAGCTGAGTGTTTTGTATGACAACAGTCATCATTGTAGAAGTTATGTCATTTTGTAGCAATATTTTGATACACAACTTTTAGGTTAGATTGATATGCTCTCTATATTGAAATGTCATTCTTATGAGAACTGAATGTATTGTTGTTGAATATATATGCACGCAAAGTGTTTGTTGAAATGTCTATGATATCTCTATGCATTGTGGATTTACTTTTTCAACCAATATTGTCACAAATTGCACTTTGAACGATCCCATATCAAAACACATTGAAAATATATTGAACTTCAATTAAATACAAAGTATTTGATAAAGTGTTGGTTTTGGGTACACTTTGGTTTCAATTTGGGGGTGGTCATTACAGTGGTATCAGAGCAGAAGATTCTGCCAACTTGTTGGGTAGTTCAGAGATTTGAGTTTTAGTTGTAAGCATGGCATGGAAATGTGAAAAAGGGTTGGTCAATATACTTTTGGATGTAGGTGGTAAACTTGGATATGTATCTCAACCAAGGAAAGATTATTCTGAACACTTTGAAAGAAGTAGAAGAATGTTTGATCATAGTGGAATAGTCACCCTCGTTGGTGTTAGAAGCAGCCTTAATTCCTATAGTGACTTCCTCAAGTCAGCATAGATTGGTACTTAAAAACAAGGTTTTGCATTGAATCTTGAATTCCTAGTTTTGATACCAAAGAATGAAATTTGTTTGTGTAATCATGGTTTGATTGTTGAATGTTTTTTTCAAGGCCACACTGAAACCATTCCATGTGTCTATAGATGTGTCTATGTCATCTTCATGTGTAGTAGTTATTTCACCATTTCTTCATTAAGAAAAACTTTTAGAAGAGCAAATATGATTTTCTCTTGTTTAGAGAATTGATTAACCACATAGTATGAAATACTTGGTTAAGGTGCATCTATCTTTATCTAGGGCATCCACATCTATCTTGCCTTCAAACATAGGGATGTATAGATTGACTTGTATCTTGTATGGCACATGACTGCCAAACGATTGCAATGAATTGGTAGGGTTTTGAACATGCATGAATTTTTTCAAAAATTGATCCACGATGGCCACTCTTTTGCATGCATGGCATTCGTCCAATACTTCTAGTTGTCTTTGTAGAGCATCGTCTATCATCTTCTGGAAAATCTCTGGTGTCTGTATAATTTACATTTTATCTCCCATCTAAGGATGTAAAGGAAGGTATGATGAGGTGTTGGGAGTTTTGGGACCTAATATATTGTATTCAAACCTCATATGATTGAGCATACAAATAGACATGGTTATTTACTTATCACTCCAATATCACCTAGAAATAACTCGAAGTGAATTTGCTTTGATATCAATGATGTGGGGTCCAATTGTAAAGATCAGTGGACTACTCGATTAGAGAGATTCAATTAGGTTACTTGTGTGCACAAATTGAACTATGGTAGGGAGTTAGTTTATGCAAAGAATATTTGAACAACATAAACAAAGAGAAGACAATTAGAACTATAACAAGAAGTTTGTATTATGCTTAGTTTTGTGCATGATATACGAGAACAAGTGTAAGGTTGATCTCTTTATTGTTTTCTCTAATGTCTAGCCTTACAAAGAATGGCTATGTACATATGTATACAAAGTGGAAGGAATATCACACATTAGTTGGGATATGATTGTTCATATTTTTATTATAATTGTCGCAATGGCTCACAATTGTTGATAAGTCAAGCTATGTGGTGACACTAATGTGTAGTTATAACTTGTGGTTTGGAACATGGGTGTTGACAAGGATGAGGATCTTGCTAATGAAAATGTGAAGGTTGTTGTGCAATACTCGAGATTTGTGTTTTGTTCTAGTGACCTAGGTCTTCCTAAATTGTCTTTTTATAGTGCCTTCATGACAAATATTGCAAATTGCCCCTCACTTCATTACTTTTCTTGTTCTCATACCTTTAGCAATTTCATTTGTAATCACTATCTTAGGGATGCTCCACACTTTGTGCAATTCCAATTTCAAGTTGTTAACATCCCCAAATACCTTACCATTTTCTCATGCACAATGGTTCTATTGTTGTGTACTTGTACTTGGAATATTTTGTATACTTCATTTATAATGGTTTTATCATTTTTGGATTTGTGTATATACCTCCTATTAAGTCTTAGATTTGACTACTAGGAATATTGTTAGAGGATCCTTCTATCCCTATAACCTTTGTAGTTGATTATTGCCCATGGTCATCATGGATGGTTGTTGGTCTAGGGTTATATCCAGCCCTATGACTTCATAATATTTATGATATTGCTATTAGGATTCAACCGTGTAGTTTCGAGTCAAACTCATTGACCCATGTTTCATGAGTAGTGGTTCAACAAGAACCCATCTCTCATGATATGAATGGTCCACATAGCACTCATTGCATCTAGGTGATGCTCACAGAGGTGAAACACTGGTCCATCCCGAGGTCACCCATCCCAACTGCCAGCTCAAGCGCAACCAGGGAGTTTTCTCCAAGGTTAAGCCCGCTTAGTTGTTACCCCATTTGCAAAACCTTCAGCAAGTGTTGTGCCTTATGAACCATTCATAATAGAGCCCCTTTAGCTCATCAATTGATAAGTAGGAGGTATTTTTCCACAGCGTGTCAAATTATGATATTGCTATCAGGATTCAACCGTGTAGTTTCGAGTCAAACTCATTGACCCATGTTTCATGAGTAGTGGTTCACAAGAACCCATCTCTCATGATAACGAATGTTTCATAATATTTACTATGGCAATGGAATTGTCTACTGTCTTAATAGACTTAAGCATCTAAGCAATCCTCTATATTATCTCCATTATCAACACATTTTGTATTCGAAGCATGACATGGCCTATTAATCACTTGTCAATTTCATTGTTTCATGTTTATTCCAAGATGTTATTTGAAACATTTGATGGCTCTTTTACTAGAAATTATGAGAACATATTGTTTTCAAAGACTATATTGTATCCCTACTTACATATTTTTCCAATGATGGTATATGAACTATAAAAATTAATAAAGTATATTGCTTCCACACATATTTGTATTTGTTAGCATGTAGTGCTCACCTCTTCAAATAGAATGTTATGGTACATGCCCTTTCTAGAACTCTTCTATTAGGATTAATAGTGTAATCACCTGAAACTTTGAGTAACACTTGTTACTTTAGCCTTCCTATTGACCAACTTTACATTGCAACTTTATTTTTTTTGTTTTTCCCTTCTTTTTCACTTTTGTTGATTATCTTGATGGTCTTGGTGGTATTCATCATTCTTGGTTAGAATAGCCTTGCCCAACGTTATTTTGCCCTCCATCTTTCCAAACCACCCTCCTTTCATGGAACTTGTTGGTCTTGATCACTATATGATTTTCCTCTAGGCTATTGGGTGTAGTCCGTGATTGCACTATGTCCCTTGCTACCCCATCTTCCCCATATTTGGCACTTCCCTCACCCTCACCATCAACAATTTTCTCTTCTTTACATAGGCAACAATGGCCTCAATTGTAATTTGTGGTAGTTGTTTCAAAATTGTAGGTATAATACGTTTCTAAGTATTGTTGACAATGGATCCCTAAATGATCATCACAAGTACTCCTTGAGTTTGGAGTAAGGCAATACAGATACAAATTTAAGAGGGAAGCTTCACATGAATAGTGATCATCCTACAAGAGTATTATTATACCATTTACATTGTACTATGGGAACACATCACATCATAATAGGGAAATTGTGCATCGCATTATATAATAAAGACACATATATGCCCAAAACATTAATATATTCATATCAGTTGCTCATAGTACATATAGGTGAACACAAGATGATCTTCCTATTAAAGTTTTATTTATAATGGTCAATAGCTTTTCAGATAGACTTTAGGAACATTCTTTATTCTTTTTGGTTTGTTAGTTGTAAGTTTTATCGTATTAGTTGTCGCTCTTATCCTTTTGGATAAAGCTTTTGTAATCTTACTTACGGAAATTTTTGCTCCTTTGTTTAGTACTGAATATCTTGGTAATCATTTTGTGATTAATTTTTATAATCTGGTATCAGAGCAAGTAATGTACTTTGTGAACCAATCTTTTGTGGGCGATAAATAATGTGATGCTCCTTAATCTATATACCATGTAGATGACTTAGACTAGTTTGCTGGTTGTTTGGACATAAATGCATAGAAAGGCTGATTCCTTCTTTATAGAATGCTCTATAACATGAGATTTTTGTAGAGGCCCTCCCTAGTTTGAATTTTGTTTAGCCAACCTCTTTTTATAGTACTTAAAATGACCCATCTTACCACAATAATGGTATGTGAATTTTTAGATTCCTTGAAGTATCCTCATTAGTACCTTGCCCTTCCTTCTGTGATCATTTTCTTTTGCCCTTATCTTTGGTTGCAAATGCCTGTTCCACACTTTGTGTCTCAATAAAATTCTCATAAGCATGTGGTAAGAGTTTTTGCATAATTACCACCATGTCCTCTTCCATCTTCCGATCTATAGTTGACAACTAATCACCAATGTCGTTGATTTTGAGTAAATGCTCCTGCAAGGATGTTTTCTCATCCATCGTGATTGAAAAGAGCATATTCTTCAAAACGATGGCCCTACCTTAAAGTGAAGTCTCATGATGTTCTCACAAATGCTTCCAAATTTTGTAAAGGTGATATTTGTTTGAACCACCAAAAGCATTTCATTAGTCATTGTAATTTTATTAAAATGATTGCTTCTCTATCACGTTTATCAAACTTGTCTTGGTCTTTACTAGCAACAACTAGTTGGGTGTCAATATCGAGGACTATCTTTTCGAGACATTTGTATGCAAATATTGTGAGCATTTGTTGCTTCTAGGTGTTGAATTTTTTGCCACTAAAATGTTGATTGCCTTCCATCATGATGTTGGGTATGAAGAGCACAAAAGATTTACTGAGAAGGGGGGGTGGCGGGGGGGTGTGAGAATTAGTAAATCAAAACAAACTTTCACTTTTCAACTTTTCAAACAATCTTAAGCTCTTATCAACGTCAACATTTGATATGAATCAATGTAAGCAAGTTGACACAAATTTATTGAAATGTTTAAATGTTTTTAACAAATGGAAGTAGGCACCGACCTACTTGACTTATGAATGAAAAGATTTAGTAGGCTACAACATACAAGGAGCACCAACCCCTAATGCAAGGCACCAACCTTGACTTGATGCATGAAAGATAAATGGCTTCAATCAGATCTGCACTCTCCCAATTCTCCAATTTGCTTTTTGTGATGAATAATCTCACCCTAAGCGAACACAAGAAGATGGGTTTCTGACTTGAATCACTTGTAATCTTCTCAATCACACCTACAGCCTTGAATGGGATGTCAAATATATATGTTGCTCAAACGTTGCATACTTGCAATGAAAGAACACATCTATTCTTTATTTTGCAAAACTGCCTCTTCAAAAGACTAATTTGAATTTGTTTATCTTTGTCTTTAGGCACACAACTTTTATTTTATTTTCTATTGATTACTTCAACATTGTTTATTGCACGTGTAAGAGAATAAAACATATCTCTTCAAAACAGATCACGTCCTTTGAGCGAATGAATGCATCCTTACAGAAGTTACTTTGAACCTTTCCAGCGATACAATATGTCTTTTTGGTAGAACACATCCTTTCAATCTTATTAAGCAAAAGACGTCTTGGTTAAGAGACGATGTATATGTCTCTTCAGAAGAAATAGCATTCTTCCTTAACACTATGTGTCTCTTCATATCTGTCTGAATCGTGCCTTTTTAATATCGACCCTTTCACTTAACAAATCTTCATTAATTCGCGCCTTTTTAGATTTATCTAAATTGTGTCTTTCTAAATCGTGCCTTTTTACTAATTGTTTATCATCTTAATGCAGGATTTTAATTATCGCTTATGCCTTTGTAGAACATGAGGTACATTTCACAATTGGGTATTTGTCAAGAGATTGATATTCAATTCTAATCGAATATCTTAAATTCTTTATAATTCTGAAAAACATCTTAACCTGCATCCTTGAAGCGCTTGAAAGCATGAAGTCTATATCTCTATTTTGAGCAAGGTGTTGGTTGAATATTTTGTAAACTGAGAAGGTTTAGCAAAATGGTAATTTCAACACAGTGTGTGAGTTAAACTCTCCTATTTAAGGGAAGGCTCCCCCTATCTAAATAACTAAAAACAAATACGGATGGAACGATAATCTCTCCTCTTGTTTCAGGAAAGACTAAATTTTTTCTCTTTTCAGAAAAAGCAGGATTAACTTCTAAATAAAACTCTTACAACAGTTTGTAATAAAATCAGTGGAAAGGAAATGAAGTTTCCTGAAAGCTCAAAGACTTCCGTCACTTCCTTCGGGACGGGAAAACAACCTCAAGCTCAAAGTCTTGAAAATCTGCAATCCTATCTACCCTTTTAAAAGATAATTCTAATGATAATATACAGCATATGGCAGCACAAAATCTGTGAATATGATGTATCTATTAACTACTTATGTATTGGAATCGTCACGAGCACAAAGACTTGCAATTCTTCTTAACTTCTAAACTATAAATTCAATCTTCAATATGGACAGCACAAAGTCTGAAAATATACTAATTGAAGCTCTCTCTAGCAATCTTTCTCAATTTTCAAATGATTACAAAGTAATGCCCCAAAATGACATAAGAACACAATGGACATAAAGCGAGAATTCAACACAAAGTCTGAAATCTGCAACTCTTTGATATTATTTGAAAATGAACAACTTGTAATTATAAAGCTCAAAGTCTTTATGAGTACAAAATTCTGCAGAGTTTTCTTGCTTGCCAAAAAAGATATGTTTACAAAGGACCCTCTCAAGTATTTATAGGAGAGAGGTCATGAGAAAAAGGTGGGAGGATCCCAACTAACTTGAGAAATTCTCTCAACCACCAACTACTTGTAATTGACTTGTTCAAAATTACAAGTCCTAAACTATTTTGACTTGTAATTAGATTACATGTAATTACAATTTACAAAACTGCAAGTGAAAGAAACACTTGCGATTACAAAATCTGTTTTTACATGTAGTTTGTCGAAAACAAAAATGCATAAAGATAAAACATTTTATTCTATATCAATCCTAGCTTTGAAAGATTGAAATCTGCTGATAATTTCTTTCAAATCAGTTGGATCGGGGCCTAGCGTGTTCTTGGCAACTGCAACAGTCTTCAAAATTACATCAAAATATCTTATCATTGCTCGTCTATGCTCTTTATAAACAGTTTGCATTTTATCAAGGATCATTCTATGATTGAAAAACTTGTGAATCGAATCCATGGTAAAATGTTCTGATTCCAACTCTTGACGAAGATTTGCTGCCATCTCTGTAGTGACCAGATTAGCTGCAAGTAATTCATCTTCATGATTCAAAACTCTGCAAGGGATCTTCTCAAAGCTAGACAGGATGTCTTGCTGAACTTCATCATTCATTTGTAGAGTAGCTTGAATATCTTTGATGAGATCTTGAATAACCAATGATTTATTTGTAATGAGTTCTTCAAATTCTATGTATTTTTCTCTGTTTGGTAGGATTGAATTGCTGCATAGAATTTGTAACTTGACTTGATCTATCTCATGCCAGATTTTCAAATCTTTTTCAAGCGAATCAAAACTTTGCTTAAAAGCTTCCAAAGTCTGATTCAACTTTATTTTTGCTATTCTAACATTATTTAGAACTTGTAATGTCTTTTCAATCATTGGAATGCTTTGATCAATGAGCTGTGTTACCCAAGAATCAACTGCTTTGGCTTTTTGCGCAATTTTCTCCAATTGCTTGACTGATTCTTCAAAAGTGAAAGAAGTTAATGGATTAACTTGTTCTGAAGAGTTGGCAATCTTCTGAATGACTGAGATGAGCTGTGAATTCTCTTCTTTCAGCTTTTCCTTCTTTGCCAAAAGTTCATTGTAACTATGTTTTAGAATAGTTACTGAATTTTGAGCGTCTTGCATCATACTAGCATGTGTCTGCTTGCCTAAATCCACCCTTGTGAATTTATAATCAGAAACTTGCATCTCTTCAGGTGACTTGTCTGCAAGGGGTTGAGCTATCTCTGCATACTTCATTTTGTTGCTGTCCACAACTACCCGTGAAACGATCTTAGGCTTCTTTGCAGCTTTTGGCTTTGATCTCTTCAACTGCTGAAAATCAAATACATCTGGAGAGATTGCCTGTTTCTTTCTCTTTAGAGTAACTGAACTCAACCATGGAGGAAGGTTCAACGTGTCTTCATTTGAAACAACAACCGTATTTGAAACAGCAACAGATTCATTTTGAGTCACAGTTGTCACTCTTGGAGATGTTTCAGTTTGAATTGCAACAAAAGCTTGACTGGAAGGTGCATTTTGATTAGCATTAGCTATAAAACAATCAAAGCTTGCAGCAGATGTATCAATTTCTGGAAGCGTTATTTGTGATGTGTTTGGATACATTGGATTAGCATCAAAAACATTTTCCAGATTATCATGCATGTTTTCTATAGAAGTAGTCACCATTGATGAAGTTGATGCATGAAGAGCAGTTTCAATAGGAGGAATGTAAACTGTTGAAAAGGAATCAATGTCGCTGTCAAATTGAGACATAGGAGATAATACTGATACTGGTACAACATCAATATGTGGAGACTCTATACTTAGAGTAGTAGGAGACTAAAGAACTTCTCCTTCTTGCTGATCAATGACTTGAATCTGCGTCTCTCTAACCTCTTTCCCTTTTAATGTTGGCTCCTCCAAAGGTTGTTCTACAACACGGTTGACTCTCAGCTTAATCCTCGTTCCTGAAGAAGAAGCACCTTCCTTAGACTCGTCTCTGACTTCTGATTTTAATCCAACAGGTCCAGCTGAATCATCTTCATTATTAACCCTGATTTTAATAGTCTTGACGCCTATACTCTTGAGCCAAGAGTTAGTATTTGCCAAGATTGACTGAAATCTATCGAAGATAGAAACTGATTCTTTATTAGACCATTGTATTGTTGGAATAGAAGCATCAACAACTCTTTGTTCTTCATATTTTGGATCTAGAATCAGCCCATCATCAATTACTCCTTCTGGAATCAAGGTTAGATTAAAATCAATAACCTGCTCAACTGTAAGTCTGCAATAGTCCATTTTATAGATTTCTTTCTCTGTTCAGAGATCTGCCCAAATATCTTCAAGGCGATGCACATGAGTGAAGGCCCTCTTTATCTTGTCCTTCATGCCTCTGTAATCAAAATTTGCTCTAGCCTTGAATCTTTTCATCTTAACCTCCTGAATCTCGGTTTCCATAGCTTTTTCCTTTGAGGTGCTTGTTAAAGAGTATCTCCCAATCTGTAATGGCTTATGAGACGAGATACTCACTCCAGTTTTGTGTTGCGCAACTTGCCGTGCATGCACTGTCATCAACTGTCTTGCTAGCTCCATTAAAATGATCTTATCAGTTGGATACCTTGGCAGCATGTATGGCTGATCTTCAAAACAGCCAACCCTCATATAGGTAAAAGTAGGAAACTGAAGAAAAAGGCAACCATATTCATTAACTTTTTTCCAAGCAACATCTGATACTCTGTTGTTCTGCAAGTTCTTGTCAAAAAGGCACATGAAATAGCCAAAGAACGCATCTTGAACTCTTCTGTAATGAATCCTGCTAGGAATCAAAGGCAGCTGATCATAGTATTCCCAAACTGGGACAAGAGATCTATCTCCAACGGTAGAAAGGCCTAGAAATTGCCTCAGTGAAGCTGCTATATAAACTAGATAAGAATTCATATAGAAGGTGAGCGTGGTAGGAACTTGCGCAAGCTGCTCACATAAGCTATCACTAATTATTTCAGCCCAGAAGATTGGGTGTTGTGCCTTTCTAATCACCACAATGAACTTGTACATCCATTTCTCAAAGACATTAGAGAATTTCAACCCCATAATTCTGCTCAAGAGAGTGATGATATCGTTGATCTCTTCTTTGAAATCAGATCGATACAGCTTGGCCCACCGAGACACACCAGCTCGACGCTTCAAAAGCCATTTGGTATTAATATGTTGTTTACAATCTTCTTTCTTTTGCTCATAATGATCTAGAGCACTCTTCATTGAAATATCTGAATACATGGGTGAGTCTGGAACTTTGAAAACCCTATGAATAGTTTCCAGATCAAGCCGTATGACTACATTCCGATCATCATCTTTAATAGTTCTGGATTCTTTATCAAAGTGAGCTGCGCATGCAAGGACGAACTCTGGCTCTAGGGCAGCAACAGGAAAGGAAGCAACCAGATGAATATGACTTCACAATAGCAACTGCATAGGATGAGAAGTCGATTTGTCAGCTCTCCCCAAAAACTTGGACATATCAACATGCCCAATCTCCGTGTCTCTGATTTCCTCAATGTTTGAGACAACATGAGAAGGTGAAATCTCATTCTGGTATTTGTCATATTTATACTTCATCTTTTTGTTCGGTGGAGAAGATGGTTCCTCCGTCATCGAACAAGAATCTGCAAGGCTACGATGAAAGTTCCATAAGGTCAGGACATCATTAACATTTACAGGCGTAGACATGGCGAAGGCTAAAACTCAAAATGGTATTTGGCTGTTTGAGGGCAGGAAATGAGCATTATAACTCATTTCGGGTTTTTGAGGGCTGATTGCGAGTGAAAAGGACATATGCTTTTCATGACGAATGAAAAAGTTAGACTGCAACTTTGCAAAGTGCAAGTCAAAACTTTTAAATTGCATTTGCAGTCAAAGGCAAAAAGTCCGATTTTAAAGCACTTTAATGGTATTTTGGGATTTTGGGGGCCGACTGCAAGTGAAAAGTGAATGTCGGGGTTTTGAGGAGACATTGCAAGTAAAAGAGCATTTCGGGATTTTAAAAGGTTATTGCAAGTGATCTAAAAACAAACTTTTCACAACTTGCATTCTATGTTAAAATCTCCAACTCGCAATGGGTGAACAAAAACCCGATTTGCCACAAAAAGTATCATTTTTTTTTGTTGTATTTCTATTTATATATATAGAAAATGGTAATGGAAATATATAACGGAAAGGCAAGTGACCATGAAATGAAAGGAGGTGTAAGTCAAAAATGGAATGTGAATGAAATGAGCAAATGGAAAATGATGGAGAAAACAGTAAGACGTTTTCACATATTTCTCAGTTGAAACATATAGAAATGAAATGAAATGGAAGGCGAGTAAAATAAAATGTGAGAAAGCAAAGGGCGTATGGACAATGAAAGATGTGGGAAATGCATAGAATAGTAAATGACGTTTTCACTAAAATGGAGAAATAGAAACGCATTTTCATGGGAAAGCGTAAGGAAGAGAAACACATTTTTCTTGACTGAAAATGTATGGGATGAACGAGAAATGGCGAATACATTTGCGAAGAAGATGACGTTTCAGTGAATAACAGAAAAACGTGTAAAAGAAATAAAGAAAAACGCGTTTTTATGAAGTGAAAAATGAATGCGAAAGGGAAAAGAATAAAACACATTCAGTAAAAACGTTTAGCATAAACTAAGACAAATATTTACAAAAACGTTTACAAAAATATGAGAAAGAAAAGAAAACGCACCTGTAAATATTGATTGCAGTCAAAGAAGAAGAAGAAACCCTAAGCGCATTCACAAACTCAGAAAAAGAAAGAGAGTTGGATATTTACAGGTGAAAGCCCGATTTTTAAGCATATGGATTCATGAGATTTCCATGAAAAGAGGAAGAAAGGCGAAATAGGACTCAAATTACTTAGATGAAGAATGGCGTCGGACTTTTACACGCCAAACGCAAATGCTTTTGCAAAGTCGGGCTTTTTAAATCTGTTTGCAAGTTACTTTTCAATAAAATCGGGGTTTTCAAATGATATTGCAAGCATTCGGGCTTTTTAAATGTCATTGCAAGTGATTTAAAAGAAAATAGGACTTTTTCAATCACTTAACAAGTGACTTTGCAAAATCGGGCCTTTTTGATCACTTAACAAGTGAGTTCGAACTTTTATCATGCTCTTGCAAGTGAAATCAAGTGAAAATCGGGCTTTTACACTGTATTCGCAAGTCTCTTAATAAAATCGGACTTTTATAAGACAAAAGCAAACAAAATAAAGCAAATCGGACTTTTAAGAAGTTACTACAAATAATCTTTAAAGGAAATCGGAATTTCTAAGAACAATTACAAGTACTTTATAAAAAATAACTTGTAATGAACTTAAAAATTTCCTATAATTGCAAATGCTTCCAAAAGTTCCTACAAAGGAAAAGAAAGTTTTACAAAGCAACTTGTAATTAAGTTCAAAATCTCCTACTTGCAGTGATGTTATAAAAACCCGAATTTGACCAAAAACATACTGAAAATGACTCAGAAATTGACGAAAATGGACGAGAATGTATAAAAAGTAGTAATCCAAAGGACTATAAACTTAAAATTGAGATTTGCTGATCTTAGCACCTTGAAATTCGTGCCATAGAGAAGAAAACCTTCAATTTTAATTAAAATTTCGATTGGTTATCCCAATTTTTAACAAGTCAAAAATTAGGGACAACACGAGCATGTCGATCAGATCTGAATGTGTCTTTGTAACTTTACTTTGTGTCAATGAGATCATCAAAGGCACTTTATTCCAACATTGATTCTTGTCATCCATGTGTTGCCTTGACATCAATGACAATACTTCTAACAATCTCCCCCTTTGTCATTGATGGAAACTTGATCCTCCTTTTTGCTCCACCTGTGTCCGATTTCTCCCCCTTTGACATCAATGGCAAGGGGCCTTCTAACAATGCTTTGTTTTTGTTCCATGAAGCTACAAGATATTATGCGTAGCTCCCTCTGAATGTATGCTTCCACCAATCAATTTGATGAATGTGGGACAACTCCCAATTTGTCCCATAGATACTCAAATGCATCCCTTGGTAGTGGTTTGGTGAATATATCAGTAATTTGTTCTTTGTTAGCTATGTATTCCAAACACACTTGTCCTTCTGCCACTTGCTCTCTTTAAAAGTGATACTTGATAGTTATATGCTTGGTTCTTGAGTGCATCACTGGATTTTTGGAGGTATTGATTGCACTTGTGTTGTTACAATAGATAGTGCAAGGATGATTGTATTCCACCTTAATGTCTTTTAAAGTTTGCTTCATCCACAAAAGTTGAGTGCAACATGCTGCTGCTGCTATATATTCAGCTTCTGCAGTAGATAGAGAAATTGATTCTTGCTTTTTGCTTATCCAAGATATTAAGTTCCTTCCAAGAAAGAAAGCTCCTCCACTTGTGCTTTTTCTATCATCCACATTGCCTGCCCAATCAGCATTTGTGAATGCTTCAAGAGTGAAATCTTTGCTGTTAGGGTACCATAGACCATATTCCATAGTGCCTTTCAAATACTTGAATATTCGTTTCACTGCATGAACATGTGTTTCTCTAGGTGCAGCTTGAAATCTTGCCACCATTCCAACAACTTGCATTATGTCTGGTCTTGTAGCAGTCAAGTATAACAAACTTCCAATCATTGACCTATAAAGTGTCTGATTGGCTTCTTGAGATTCATCTTCTTTACTTAGCTTGCAACTTGTAACCATGGGGGTACTCATAGGATTGCAATCTTCCATCCTAAACTTCTTTAACATTTCCTTCACATATTTGGTTTGAGAGATGAAAATTCCTTTTCTAGATTTTGAAATTTGTAGCCCAAGGAAGAAGGATAGTTCTCCCAACATTGACATCTCAAACTCCTTTTGCATACATGAGGAGAAATTTTTGCACATTTTGTCCATGTCTCCACCAAAAATGATGTCATCTACATACACCACTACAATTAATAAATGTCCATCCTCTTCTTTGATTTATAGATTGCTATCCACATCTCTTTTGAATCCTTGTTCTTTGAGGTACTTATCAAGTCTAGAGTACCATGCTTTTGTGGCTTGTTTGAGCCCATAGAGAGCTTTCTTCAATTTGCACACATAATCCTTTTTTTTGATAGTAGGAATCGTTTAGGTTGTTCAATATAAACCTCCTCCTCTAGGTCTCCATTGAGAAAAGTAGATTTGACGTCCATTTGATATACCTTGAATTTCTTGTGACTTGCATAATCTAGGAACATTCTAATTGCTTCTATCCTTGCAATTGGTGCAAATCTTTCTTCAAAGTCCACTCCTTCAACTTGAGCATAGCCTTTGCACACTAATCTTGCTTTGTTCCTTGTGACTTGACCATCTTCATTTAGTTTGTTCCTAAAGACCCATTTTGTGCCAATTATGTTCTTGTCTTTTGGTCTTGGGACAAGTTCCCAAGTATCGTTTTTCTCTATTTGATCCAACTCTTCGTTCATTGCATCAATCCAACATTTTTCTTTGCTTGCTTCTTCAAAGGTTTTGGGCTCAACTTTGGATAGTAGTGCTATATGACAATCTTCATCATAATTTATCATTTTCCTTGTAGATCTACATCTATCTTGAAGGATCAATTCTTCAGGATGGTTCTTTTTGCACAAACTTGGAGGGTGTCTTTGGTGTCTTCATGGGAGTCTTTTGTGGAGATTCTTCTTTTGTCTCCTCCTCCTTTTCATCTTCTTTGTCTTCATCACTCACGGTTTGAACATAATGATAGCTTTGTTCAACTTCTTTGAATTGCTTTCCTTCATCAACTCGTACATTGGCACTTTCAACTATTTTGTGAGTTCTTTTGTTGTAGCATTTGTATGCCTTACTCTTTGATGAGTAACCAAGAAAGATTTCCTCATCTGGTCTTGCATCAAATTTTCTCAAGTCTTCTTCATCTCTTCTAATGTAGCAAGTGCTTCCAAAGGTCTTGAAATATTTGACAGTATTGTTGTTATCAGCCATAAGTGCTCTTAAGGATCTCCTTCAAGTGGTTAGGCTTTCAAGGAGGACCTTGCTTTGATACCCATTGAAGAACACAAAAGATTTTCTGAGAGGGGGGTCGGGGGGGTGAATTAGTAAATCAAAACAAACTTTCACTTTTCAATTTTTCAAACAATCTTAAGGAGCACCAACCTTGACTTGATGGATGAAAGATAAATGGCTTCAATCAGATCTGCACTCTCCCAATCCTCCAATCTGCTTTTTGTGATGAATAATCTCACCCTAAGCCCACACAAGAAGATGCGTTTCTGACTTGAATCACTTGTAATCTTCTCAACCACACCTACAGCCTTGAATGGGATGTCAAATATATATGTTACTAAAAGGTTGCATACTTCCAATGAAAGAACACATCTATTCTTTATTTTGCAAAACTGCCTCTTCAAAAGACTAATTCTAATTTGTTTATCTCTGTCTTTAGGCACACAACTTTTATTTTATTTTCTATTGGTTACTTCAGCATTGTTTATTGCATGTGTAAGAGAATAAAACATATCTCTTCAAAACAGATCACGTCCTTTGAGCAAATGAATGCATCCTTACAGAAGTTATTTCGAACCTTTCCAGCGATACAATGTCTTTTTGGTAGAAGACATCCTTTCAATCTTATTAAGCAAAAGACGTCTTGGTTAAGAGACGATGTATATGTCTCTTCAGAACAAATAGCATTTTTCCTTAACACTAAGTGTCTCTTCATATCTGTCTGAATCGTGCCTTTTTAATATTGACCTTTTCACTTAACAAATCTTCATTAATTCGTGCCTTTTCAGATTTATCTAAATCGTGTCTTTCTAAATCGTGCCATTTTACTAATCGTTTAACTTCTTAATGCAGGATTTTAATTATCGCTTATCTCCTTTAATAGATACGTCTCACAATCGGGTATTTGTCAAGAGATTGATATTCAATTCTAATCGAGTATCTTAAATTCTCAATAATTCTGAAAAACATCTTAACCTGCATCCTTTAAGCGCCTGAAAGCATGAAGTCTATATCTCTTTTTTGAGCCAGCATGTCGATCAGATCTGAATGTGTCTTTGTAACTTTACTTTGACTTGACACTGTCAATGATATCATCAAAGGCACTTTATTCCAACACTGATTCTTGTCATCCACGTGTTGCCTTGACATCAATGACAGCACTTCTAACAAGGTAATGAGGCTATCTTCCATGTTGCAACTCATAATCACGAAATACACTGTTGTAGAAACCCTGAAAAATTCTTGGAAACACTAGTTTGTAAATACTAAATTTTTTTTGCTAATAAAAAATTGAAAATACCTTAAAGTTTTCAGGTCAAACCCGAGTAAGCAAAAAAACACGATTTTGGAAAAAAAATATCAAAAACACCTTTTCTAGCCATCGCCAATAATAACTTTTCAAATCCTTCAAATTTTGCTTTGGTTGCAAAACCCTATACCCTAGCTATGGGTTAAAAAAAATAATAAAAAAGAAAATTGTTCTCAGCCCCCAAACTTGTGCTAGTTGTTGGCGTAACAACTAGCACCTCTGGAGTAAGAGTTGGTACGAACAGCTATGCACACTACGCAATGAGTGCTCTTCAAATTAGGAGGGGAAGCTCCCTCGTTGTGCTTGACAAAAGTGCTTTGAAAAGGAAAGTAAACTAAACTAAATCCTGTCTTTTTGTTTTAGCTGTAGAGGTACAAGGCTTTCTCGAAAACTATATACGTTGCAGCTGAGTATTTTCTGGTTTCCCAGACTACTAACTACAACTATGCCAATTACTTAAAATCTATCCAGTTTCCTCAAGAAAAACAGAGCATGATGAAATGGAGCAAGCTTCGACTATCAGACGATAAACGAGTATAGATTCTCAACTTGAAGGCAAGGTGGCACATCTATTAGCTCAATCTAAACACGTTTATTGGTAACATCACACGATAAACTGAATACAGATTCTCAACTTGAAGGTAAGGTGGCACAACTATCAGCTCAATCCGAACAAGTTTATTGTTCACAACAACACACGATAACCAAGTGCAGATTCTCTACTTGAAGGCAAGGTGGCACAACTATCATCTCAATCTGAACAAGTTTATTGAACACAAAACAGATTTGATCTAACTAAGGAAAGAATTTCGCCATCACCCAATTGCATGAAACCCTGTGTGGCATAACAATTCATTTTATATGCGGCAAAGCGCGTAGACGGTCTGAGAATGGGCAATACTGAGGGCAAAGGTAGGCACATCATCGCCATTTCCTCTCGCGTGCAAAAGTTATGTACAGAGTGAGCAAAACTCCTTATTTATATACGTGAATGGTATAGGGAACCTAAAATCGCGCTTTGAATTGACTCACGGTCTTGCAATGCATGCAGATTTTGTACTCAAACTAATTGAAGCCCGACTATATAGTTAAGCTGCGGAAAACTATGGTTAACGACATCTAAATAAAATACATGGACGAGATTGTTTACCGAGCACGTACCGCGTCCTTATTGAAAGGCATGTTAAGCGGAACACTACCATCGGTTAAGCAGTAAACCCTAAATAAAACTCCAAGTGAATAACGCTGATCTCAAAATAGATATGCATGTGATGAAACAACGAGTTTAACTTGAAAAGGTAACGCCAAGTTAACTCCTGTGTATAAAGTCTATTTTGAGAGGTGGGAATTGAAGTCTACTTGTCATGATCTCGAGCAAGCAATCCCTCAACGAGATTGTTAACTGCATCAACATCTGAATGTCAGCAACTTGAGCAATCTTTGCACACTCAAACTAGCATTTCACTGACTCATAACTTTTGGCGGCTCCATAATTGAAGTGATGGACATTATCTCTTCTACAGCTTGATGCTTCTGACACTTTTGCATGACGAAACTACGAGATTTGACTGCGCACACTCTGTTTGTGAGAAATGCAAATGAACTTGCTGCACACGCAAAATTCCAACGGTATCAACCCTCTGAAAGCACTTGATACAAATCGGTCTCAACTTTTCTGATGAAATAGCGAATTAAGACCGATTTGGTGTTGTCGATCGATGACGCGCTTTTAAGAAAACAAGAGCAATATTTTGACAAGATTTCACAAAGCTAAAGAAATAGCACCTTCGGGCTAAAATAGCCAACTTTGAAGAGTTATTTTTTAAGTAAGAATTTGAGATATAGGTTTTGTCGGAAAAGATTCAGACAACCCAAAAGCGTCAAAATCGAAAATCTAAGCTCTCGACCGTACAAAGAGTTTGTTGAGAAAATTTAGAAGCCTTCGAGCGAATTGCTCAAAGTTAAAATTCTGAAAAATCAAGCGTACGATTTTAATTGAAGAAAGTTATATACAATGATCAAGATGGAACTTGTCAAATTTGCCAATTTTGGGGAACATGCAAATTGGATTTGCAGAGAAATTTGAGAATCAAGGGAAGAAAAGGCGTTTTTTATATGCTCTTTCTTCTGTGAAAATCGCCCTTGTTCTTCAAATTTGCTGATGAATGTGAACTTTTAACCTGCAAAAGAATGTGATTGGAGAAATCGCCTTTGCAAATAGATAAAGAATTCGCCTTTGCTTGCTAAAATTCGCCTTTACTTGAGAATTATGAATTTGCCTTGAAGATACGTCTTTGCTTTGAAGAAATATGAATTTTTCTTGAAAAACATGCCTTTGCCTTGAAGAAAAACGAATTTTGTTTGAAAATATGGATTTCTCTTTAAAAATACGAATTTCTCTTGAAGTTTGGTGAATAATAAATGAAGATGGCGAATTTACTGAGATAAAGAAAATTCGCACCATCTTATGAACTGCAAGATCAAAAACCCTGACTGAAATAGATGCCTTCTAATTGGACCCCTTTCAGTTTCACTGCCACTGACTCGAAGTTTGAATAATAAAATATTCATTATGCAATTTGCAAAGGCGACAATTATAGAAATTCGCCATTTAATTAAAAATTATCTAACTTCAGTTGACAATTCAAACGAAGCTTTAGGATTCACTGTTAGACTTCACTGATTCCAAAAAGTCGTCATCTGAGCTCATAGGCGTCCATTTGCTCAAGATATTGCACTTTATATTAACTTCCTATTTTATAGCTGACGACAAAGTTACGACTGGCCATCTTCGACACTGATTTCCGGGTGATTGGATGATGCTGAGACCGAGTTGATGAATTGAATGCGAAGCCTACTGAGCAAAGAAGAAATGTTTGCTGGGAGTCATCACTGCAAAATCCATCATTTAACACCTCAAAAAATTAGGCGCCCTTGATTAAATTTATTTACATGTGCCAGATTTAACCATTTTCCTAAACTGCCATATGATACTTCAAACAGCTGCTGACGGCGAACGGCGAACCCTGCTGATAGGAAACCAAGTTCACTGCGTGACTAGAAGCATTCTGCATCCAATGGATATATGCACGGCATCTGAAAAGTGCATTAAGGGCCTGAAAAGTAAAAGCACCCCTGGCCTTTAGTTGCACTGGCAGCATTTTGACGAAAGTTTGAACTTTCATCCAAGTACCCTACTTTGTCCTCTGATACCGAGAGCTGGAATACCCCGATTCGTGTGCCAACTGTCTCTCTGCATAGCTAGGAGCATTGAGAAGAGACGTCCCTAGAGGTGACGAAGCAAGAAAACTGCTTCTAAGACCTCAAAAATGCAAGTGCGTATTTTATTTAAAATATACGCTCCATACATAGCCATTTTCCGGATGTCTTCACTTTTCAACACTTCGTCAAAGACCTCACACGTACGAGCGACTGCCAAAACCCGAAGGCTGACGGCTAAGCTCGTTGGATAGCTGAAGTAATTACGCTTGAATCCCGTGAAGACTTCGAAAGCGAACAACTTCATCTGACAGGCCTAAAGGCTAGGGGCCTTTAGCCTATAGAAATACAATGAATATTTTATGCCAGTCCGCCCGTTTATTTACGTGCTTGGTAGAATCTTTGCCACAATCTTTCAGAATGTCGGATTAACAGGCAACTTGGTGCAACGCGAAGCTAGACTAGAGTAGTACTGATGTCAGGAAGACCTCATCAACAAACTAGATCATCTCAAGGGTCATTTTGAAAAGCGCCCCTGAGCTACAGTTGCACTAGAAACGCAACGAAGAAGCTCAAAGATGTGAAATCTCCATTATAAGCTCATCTTCAGACGTTGGGTGCCGGAGCTCTGGGACTCGGATGACTGCGTTTGATAGCTCGTCGGATAAGCAGACTAGTCGCAAAGAGATTGACTGCATCATCAACCAGAAATACCAAGATCCAACACCCCTTTAAGAAGGGCGCCCTCAAGCTACAGGCACGCTAAAAGCTAGAAAAGGACAAGCTTCTGCAATCTGGAACTTTGGAAACTTCAACTTCTGTCGCCAGTTGTCGGAGTTACGGGGCTTGGAAAGCCTCACAGGATAGCTCATCAGATAGGCAGACTGATTCTGAAGAGTTTGACTGTAGTTATGAACATTTATCACAGAATTTAGGCCTTCAAAAAGAAGGGCGTCCCTGGGCTACAGGTGCGCTTTCTTGCTTTCCTTTGAGAAATCTTTAAAAAATAGACTATTGAAAACATCATTATAGCCACTGAAATGACCATAAAAAGTATAAGTGTCGTCTTGAAATGCTCCTTCATCGTGAAATGCTTCGTTCTGAGCCTCTGATTCAGGTTCTGATCAATGAAATGGTGCTTTTGATTGACAAACTACTGACAAAACTCCATGCTTGATATTGCCCAAAAACTGTATTGGACATCATTTTAGCAAGATTTAGACTCTTTTAAACAAAATGCCTTGATGAAGCAAAAAAATTGTTTTGGGTACAACACTAGTTGCATTTTTTCGCAATGTGTACTATGTACTAGGAATGGATTCTAATTTACTCTCAATGAGTCAAATTATCCACCACTTCCCCAATTTGGATGTCATTTTTAGCAAACACAAATGCTATATAGTTGACAAGGAGACAAAAAAACTAATGTAGCTGGTATTGAAGATCATGGATTGTATTGATTGGTTGACACTAGATAGGCCAAAGAGAGTGTATTGGTAACCAAGAGTGCATCTGACATCAATACACTTTGACATCAATAGTAGGGGCAACTGAACTTATCCTCTCTTTTTCAGTTGGCTTGATAGAATTTGGTAAATAGATTACCTAACATCTAGTAGTAGATATGAGGTGTTTGTGGAGCTTGCCAAGCAGGGAAGTGCCACAAAATCCATTTGAGGGAAAACATACTTGGAGAGCCAAGAGAGCCCTACAAACTTGTTCATGAAAATATTTGTGGACCAATGAACGTGACATCAGACACCGGTGCTTGCTATTTTCTTTTTGTTTGTAGATGGTTCCAATAGGAAAATGTGGGTGTATTTTTTGAAATTAAAATTAGATGTTTTAACGAAATTCAAAATCTCAAAGCATTAGTAGAAAAAGAATTTGGCTGTGACATAATCACTCTTAGATCATATTATGAGGCAAATTCTACACCAAATAATTCAATGACTTTGGTACTAAACATGGCATAAAAAGACAATATACAACATCCTACAGTCCACAATATAATGGAGTGGTTGAGAGGAGTAACCATACTATCACATAAATGGCTCGATGTATGATGGAGAATAGGAGTGTTACTAAGAAGTTTTGGGTTGAGGCAGTACATTTTGTAGTTTATTTACTAAACAGATCTCCAACATAGGTGTTGCAATTTAAGACCACAGAGGAAGCATGGTTTGGGATGAAATTGAAAGTTAGTCATCTTAATGTCTTCAATTCTATTGCATATAACTAGATTCCATGTGAAAGAGAATGATGTTAGATCCTAAGAGTAAGAAATTAATACTTATAGGGTACAGTGAGAATCATAAGACATATAGGCTAATTGAAGTTAAGATTGACCACAATTTTCAATAGAGATGTTGTCATTGATGAGGAATCTATGCCCTTCCAGCTTTCTTCAAAGATCAATATTACTGAAGACTCACTTGTCATGGCTAAGGATTCAATTGTTTAGCTTTAGTTGGCTCCACTTGAAGGGGGAGGATTTTGAGCATGAAGAGTCTCCAAGGTAGGTAATAGTAGCAAAATTTCTTGATGATAACTTGGATCAACATCCATATGACAGAGAAATAGGCAGCCCAAGTCATAGTGACAACAATGATTTGGTTGAAGAGGCTCCTAAGAAGAGACCAAAATGGTGGGAGAGCAACACTGGAGATGTTCAAGACAATGAAATGATTGAGGGTAGATCATCGAGAGGCAAGAGCAAGCAAGACAATCAACTTTTCTCTAATGGCTAAAATTTAGGGAGTTTATAAGTTATAGGTATTTGAGGAGGCACAAGGAAAACCTTAATGGGAAAAGGCCATGGTCATCTAACATGAAAGTCTTATGAAAAGTAAGACTTGGGATCTCTTAGATCTTCCACTAGGGAAGAAACCCATTTGCTGCAAAAGTTAAGTACAAGGCAAATGGTACTCTTGACAAGTACAAATCTTAGTTGGTCACAAAAGGTTTCTCACAAAGAGAAGGGATTGACTATGAGGAGACCTTTACTCCTACAACAAAGATGAGCACCATCCATTAGTTGTAGACATGGCAGCTCAATTTGGTTGGATAGTCGATCAAATGGATGTAAAATTGCCTTCCGTCAATGAAGATTTGAGGAAGAAGTGTACATGTCTCAACCATAAGGTTTTTAGGTTGCTGGAAGGAGCATCTTGTATGCAGATTAAAGAAAGCTTTATATGGCTTGAAGTAGGCACCTAGGGCATGGTACATCAAAATTGACAAGTTATTTGGTTGAACATGGATTCCAGAGTCATTTGGATCCAAATTCGTTTGTCAAAAGCATTGGTATGTATCATTCTGCTAGTCATTTATGTAGATTCCATCGTTATAACCGGTGAAGGATGCACGCAATTGAAAAGATCAAATCATATATGAGTATAGCTTTTGACATGATTTATTTAGGCCTCTTACATTACTACGTAGGCATGGAAGTTTAGAAAACAGGTGATAATTTTTTTTTTCACAATCTAAATATGCCAGGAGTTTGCTAGACAAATTCAAAATGACAGACTGCAAAATCTCATCAACACCTATGGAGAAAGGGCTTAAACTTTCAACCAAAACTGACTCTAAAACCATCAATGATTAGCACACAAGCAACTAGTGGGGAGCTGAGTTTATGTTACAGCCACTAGATATGGTTTGAGCTATGTTGTGAGTTTCGCTTCTAGATTCATGAGAGCACCCAAAGTAGAACATTGCCCCATAGCAAAGAGGGTGTTGAGGCATATCACTTCAGCCGTTGATTCAGGTTTGGGCCTTGGCAGACTCTCACAGAGTGATTTTTAGACACTTACTATTTATAGTAAGTCAGGCAGACAGGGGTTACTATTTCTGGCAGGGCACCTGGTTCAGTTGGTCATCTCAGTTTCGACCCAGTTTGACAGTTTGTTGAGCAAACAAAGAATTACGGAGCATTTAATAATAATTAGATGATTATTATTATGACTTTATATTATAAAGTCACTTTAAGTGAAATATTAAAATATTAATTATTAATGGCAAATTATAAAGTATTTAATACTTTATAATAAAGGAGCATTATTATTATTAAATGAGTATTTGTTACTCATTTAATATGGACGCCATTTATTAATAATTTGCCTAAGTCTCTAAAAGGGCGAATTATTATATTATTAAATGCAATTACTTTGATTTTTTGAAAAGGGTCAAACTTTTGAGGAAAAAGATATATATTTCTCTTCAAGACAAATCGAACTCATTATTATTGACGATCATTTGAATTTGTCTTTTTTCTCTCTGAGAACATTTGGAGTTGGAGAAACAAGGGTTTCTGCAATTAGGTTTTGGAGAACGTCAACTCTTCAGAATCAAGCATATTGAGGTTGTGAAAGATCAGCTGAAGCTTGCTAACAGGGTAGCTTTGTTCAGAAGTTACATTCGTGCTTACAGGGGAAAATAAGTAAGGGTTTGAAAAAGAAAATATTAAATCTACAAGAGATCAACTTCCAGCTTCATTCTTATTTCTCAGGCTATTGTATCTCCAGCCGTACCATATCATTTATTACTTGCAGATTGGAAATTTTGTTAGATGCTACAGTGGTGTGAACAGTGCCGCGCTACAGTACCCGCGCTACAGTGCCACGTGAACAGTACCCGTGAATAGTATTTCTACAGTACCGCGCTACAGTGATTTGAACCAATATTGTGTTGAAGTTGGCAAGGGTTTCATTTATCTACTGCTATAATCTGGGCTGTGATTAATATTTAATTTATCCAAGGGTTTATCCAAGCTGGACGTAGATATATGCAGAGGTTTCAGCCTTCAGTTAAGTTGTTGTGCACCTTTCAGACCATCGTGCATTTCCAGGTCTGAACCGTACTTGTATTTAACTTGCTTTTGGTTTGTTGCTGATCAAACTTTCAGTAATTTATAAATTCTGTATTGCTGAAGTAATTTTCTGAGCATAAACATTGTAATCTGCCATTCAATATTGGCTTATTTGAAGTATGTTGAGACTATTGAATACATCTGAAAGTTGTCTTTATATCAGTCAAATAAAAAGGATTTGAGGAGCACGTTGTTTATCAGATTTGGTGAAAGCATCTTATGTTGAATCTCTACAGGTTAGAATGTATTAGCTTGTATTTCATGTATGGCTGTAGCTTTGTCTGAGCATCAAAACTCAAGTAAAACAGTTCTCTTCTATCATTTGATGAGCTGCCATAAATCTGTAGCTTTACATTTTCATGTATACCTCTGTATGACATACTAGTGGGGGGGAAATTAAGCTTAGCTTTGAAATCCATTTGTGCACTCATTATGTTAATGTGAAAGTTATGCTTTTTAGAACGTCATATGTTTGACAAAATGTCCTATCTATCAAACTGAAATTAATCAAACAAAATTAGTGATTTCAGTTAGGGTTTGGGGTTGAGAGTCACCTGGATTCTTACAAGATGATAGAAAATCTACGTGTGGTTATGTTTTCAACCTTGGCATAGGTGCAATCACATGGATTGGTAAGAAACAATAGGCAGTAGCTTTATCTTCGACAGAAGCAAAATATCGAGGAGCACTAAAAGCAACATGTGAGGTAGTATGGCTGATAAGGATGCTTGCAGACATGAAGATACCTTAAGTAGGGCCTTCACCCTTCTTTTGTGACAATCAAGGGGTGCGAAAACTTGGCAAGAATTCAATCTTCCACAAGTGTACCAAATATGTTGAACTTACATTGTCATTTCATCAGATGACTTGTAGAAGATGTTGTAGTATTGCCCTTCCGAGGATCAAACTGTAGATATTCTTACCAAGTCTTTTAGTCTTGACGAATTTGCAAAATTTTGGAATAAGCTTGGTGTAGTTAGTAGATTGACCATTAAGGGAGGGTATTAAAGTAATGTTTTATTTATAATGATCAATTAGATTTTGGGATAGACTCTAGAAATATTCTTTATTATTTTGCTTTATTAATTGTAAGTCTTATTCTCTTAATTGTTGCTCTTATCCTTTTTGAATGAAACATTTGTAATCTTATTTAAGGAGACTTTTGCTGCTTTGTTTAAAATCAAATATCTTGGTTATCATTCTATGTTTAATTTTTGTAATATTTCCACCTTGATATGATGATAATGACAAGATTAGGTAGTTATATTTTGAACTTTTGGAGATCAATTTGATGGAACCACCCATATATAGAAATTGATTAGCTGCCTGCATGTCTAAACATCTCTTAACACTTCTCATACTTTATTCATTTATATACCATTTAAAACTCTATGCACGCTACAAGTCCACGTTGTTTGTGAGCAGGAGTTTAATTGTCGTCTTTAGAGTTTGTAGTGCCACCATTAACACAGATAGATGACTATCAAGGAAAATATGAAGGCATATTATCCATGCATTGTCTGGAAGTGATCGTGTTTGTGTTTATTTGGGCCACTTTAATCCTAACATCTCTGAAGTTGGCTGTTTATTGTGGATGCTAATAGAGATGGGTATCTCCTACACATTGTCATTTTGTCTCAGATGAGAAGTAACATACCCCAAAACTTGGACATGTCAACCCTCTAGGAATGTTTTCTAGTTCATGCATAAAATCCTATGACAATTAAGGGTCTCTTACACAAGAAGCATTTGCATCAAAGAAAGAAGAAAAGATGCTGGCAACCTCTGGGGAGAAAGCCCATTTTGTTAAGATATTACTAACCATTCTTCTTTATTTTTTCTTTATTGAATTTAATACCTTATTAATTTTTGTTTTTGAAATATGTTGACATTATTTCTTTATTCTGGAGTTTTCGCATTTATCACTATTCAGATTGGATATGACTGGAGTCCATACTGAGGTTATGTTTATGCAATTTTGGTTCCTTGTTCCTGTTTCTACTGATTGGTGCGTACAGTCCACTTTTGATTATGTAAAAGGAAATATGAGTAGGGAAAGAAGACTAGTTTCTACTTAAATTTATTTTATGTTGTCTCTATTCAAGATCCTATTAATTATACTGTTATGCAATATATTATTTGTTGTCATAGTCATCCAAGATTGGTGATGAACATGCTTGCCATCCTACTCAAATTTTACTATGGTTTAGTCCACAATTTTTGCATTTTAACTATGTTATTGTAGTTCATGATGTTCTTGATACGATCTGGTTTTTTCTGCAGTTCTCTTGCTACTTCGTTACGTGCATGGTGGTTTTCGTCAACTAGTGAGCGTGTTGTTGCTCGGTTAAGAAGGACTTTGTTCCAGCATCTTATTCGACAAGTGAGAGCTGCTTATTTGACACATGTTCTCCAGATACTACATTGTCTTTAAACGTGCTGTATTGGGAAGTATGATCTCTTGGTTGTAATAAATGGCAGGAGATAGCATTCTTTGATGTCACTCGAACAGGAGAACTTCTTAGCCGTCTTTCAGAAGATACACAAATTATAAAAAATGCAGCAACAACAAATCTTTCAGAAGCCCTGCGCAATCTCACAACTGCACTAATTGGCCTTGGCTTTATGTTCCAAACATCTTGGAAGTTAACATGTATGTGCTTATCTTGAATCTCTACAATTCATAGAGTTGTTAAAAGAATATTGTGTCTAGAGTTTTGAGTATAGATATTAGTTAAGTGGAGATAGATGTTACTAAGCCATTTTAATAAACTCAAGATGCAATGCTAGTTTCCGCTTTGCTTTATGCTTTGTCAGATGGCAGCAATATTTCACATTATAGAATAAAAATGAAATTATCCAGGGAATAACCAATTAATACACAGGTAGAAAAAAACCTATTATATGCTGGAAAAGAGGTTTGTATGTGATTGACAGCAGAGTTTATTAATAGCTATTTAAGACCTAATATAGTTTATCAAAGCATCACCCAAAACATTAGTCACTCTTACAAAAATTCTGATGATTATAGCTCTCCAGTAAGAAGATTCAGAGAATTAGGTCCCAATAGAACCTTCATAAAATGGCCCCCACTTGAATATTGGAGTTTGAAGCATATTTTCAGCAGGGCTTCCAAAGGTAATCTGGGCTAGGTTGGGGCTGGGGGTCTTATTTCCACATCTCTTTTGAGAGAAACATTGATTTGGTGGCAATTGGCTTGGTCAAGGGTCTTAAATTAACTTTGAGAAGAGGCATAGCTGAGCTCATGGTTGAGGGAGATTCCTTGTTGATCACATATATGAAAAAAATAATTCTACTCCATTTTGGAAATTAAATAATCTTATACATCTGGTTTGGGTGGTCTCATCTGTTCATTGCTTTTGGGATACCAATGGACTGGCAGATCTCATGCAAGAATTTTCTATGCCTCGTCCCAATTCATTTACAACATGAAATGACCACATGCCAAGTGCACAATTAAGGGATGGGGAGAGGGTGTTTGGGCCATAGGGAAGGATTGGGGATGGGGCATGTGTCAACAGTCTAAGTTCTGCGAATGGCTTGGCAATGGATGTTCCTAGGTCATTCTAAGGGGTATTTGATCCCCATAACTTATTACTAATCCTAAGGAAGTAGGCATTTTTAGTTTTTGGTTATATGAAGATATTGTGTTTTCAAAAATTTTATTTTTGAAATTATAAGAGCTGGTAGATGGTCTTAAGTGGTCAAGGTGTCATAGCAAATGTTTCCCGAGAGAGGATCTTTCAATCAATGGTAGGAATATTTTGATGGGATGGGCAAGGTAGTAAACATGCTTGCTATAGGGATTTTGATCCCTATGCACTTTGTTTCATTTCACTTCTCTCCCTTTCAATTTGTCACTGTGATTCCCTCTAAACCCTGGTTCTTGTCTTGATCTTGCTATTATTTTTCCCTCAGCTCAGATTTCACCTGCTCATTTCTGGTGGAGCCAAGAGGACAGAAGGATCATGGAGGTCTAGAATTAGCTAAAGGTGGCAATTGAGGATGCTTTTCTCATGGAAAAATAATGCCTATAAAATCAATGTATCACAAAGAAAGAATTTGGAGGTAGGATTTTAAACAGTGACCTCAAACTGATTTTTGATTCCTCTCTTTCCCAATCAGTTTTATCAAGGAATCCTTAGGGATAGTGTAACTCATAGTTGTCGGGAAACTCCATTTTGGGAACATAGACAACGTACCAGTCCTCGTACCCAAAATTTCCGGTGAATCATTTACATATAAAATAGCCATCTCCTTATTCATTTAACTCACGTACCCTAATTTGATTGGCGTCCCCGTCCCCGTACCAGTACCAGTACCCTGCGTCTCCCGGCAACTATGGTGTAACTAGTTTGGTTGGAGTAATTTAGAAGGCTGGTAAGCTTAGGAAGAAATTCAAGGACAGTCTTGAGGAATGAGTTTCCAATTCTTTTGCAACATAGTTCCTCCAATCCTTAGGTTAAAAGGGAATGGTTTTGAAAGTGCCTAGATAAATCATATAGAAAGCTTGTTGTCAAAAAGATAGAGTGCCATGAAAGAAGGGGTGGGCTCTCTACTCAGTATTTTGAAGTCCTTGATGCCAAAACTGGGTCTTGAGCTGGTCCTGCCCCAGCTATGCATGGCGGATAAGGAGCTTGGCCCATCATTATCCACTTTCATTTCTAGAGTGAAGTGTTGTGACCTTTTCACACATCGCCCCATTGCAAATGGGTCCCCCCTAATTTTTGCTTTGTTCGGGTCTTTTGGCTTGGTTTTTGGTTTGTTTTGCTGTTGTCTCTCTGTTGTTCTGTCTGTATTTTCGGGATTGTGCCCCGTTGAATTGAAATTTTGGCTAAGTCTAAGGAATTAGGGTTTGCTTTCTTTCGGCCAGTTTGAAGTCAAATGGAGTGAATGAATTGAAATTTGAGGTTGGCAATACAATTAGCATGCTTCCAGTAGGTTCCCAGCTAAATTCCATTGGATTCTGACAACTTACTATTTTTAGTAAGTGCCTAATTTGGGACATTTTTCTCAGCACTTTTGAAGTTCCGATCATTACATTACATCCAGAGCACGTCAAGCTATTTGTTTGCAAAATTTGAGCCAGAACTGACAACTTTCTATTTTTAGCAAGTTCACCTTCAGGAGCTAATTTTAGGGTTTACGTGTGAAGTTTTTCAATGCATGTCTGGAGAATATTTTTGGGTTTTCTGAGACCTATGCGATGATATAACATGCAAGATGAGATGATGACTTTCAACACTCAACCTTCAGAGACTATTTTTAAGGTTTGCATATTGGAATTTTCTATGCATGTTTGGACATTCTTTATGGGTTTTTCGAAAGCTTCGCAATGGTGTAACATGCAAACCAAGATCAAGACCTTTTTCAGAGCTGCTTTCAGAGGCTATTTTTAGGGTTTGCATGCAGGGCTTTTCAGCGCATGTCAGGTTATTCCTTATGGGTTTTTCAAGAGCTACTCAGTGATGTGACATGCAAACAGAGTTGGTCACTTTTCCGGGGACTTACTATTCTTAGCAGATCCACTCTGGCAGCCCCGCCCCCCCTCCCAACACTTTAGTACCACAAATTGACCAACATACAACATAAACGGGGTCAAACGGAGGTCATTTGATCGACATGCAAGTCAGATTAGGGTTTCCAGCTTCAAGGCCTAAAATGAGGGGTAAAAATGCCAGAATTCGAAAACCGGTGTATCCCACTATGATCAGTATCTTTCGAGCTACCCACAGGTAAAATTTGAGGGCAATCAGAGCACTTACTATAAATAGTAAATCACCTCCAGAAACATGCTATAAATAGCAAGTCAGCTCGAGATGGCAATGTGAACAGGTCAACTTGGTCATGAGGATCCTGTGGTTAAAATTTCAAATCAGTGCAAGCTTCAGAAGAGTGAAAATCAGAGACTTACTAAATATAGTGAATAGGGATGAGCAAGCCAAAAAAATGCCTAAGTTTGAGAAAATTCCTTCACCCCCTGTGAAATGCATCCAAGATGAGACTGGCAAAAGGATGGAAAAAGTTTCAAGTGTTGGAATTCCTCCTCCTACCCTCAAATGCGCCCTCAAGGTGAAGTCAGAGTTGGAAAAAGTTTCTAAGGCAAGGAAAATTCCTTCTCCAACCTCCAAATGCGCCCACCAAGTTGTCAAGATGATAAAAATTTAAGTGTTGGAACTTCCTCCTCCTACCCCTAACTGCGCCCTCATGTCAAGGAAGAAGCCATGGAAAATTTTCAAGTGTTGGCTTATTCCTTCACCACCCCCTAAATGCACCCTCACCTCAAGATGGAGTGTGAAAAAAAAAAGTTAAGAGTTGGCTTATTCCTGCATGACCCCCAAAATGCGCCCACACTTCATGAAGACATAAGTCAAAGTTAAATCCTCCTTGGGGTCCCAAATGCGCCCATCTCATCTTGCTTTGAAGGACGTTGAAAAAGTTAAGTGTTGAAGTTCCTCCTCGTACCCCTATATGCGCCCTTATGTTAAGGAAGGTGATGGAAAATAAGCTAAGGCATGAAACTTCCTGTAGACCCCCCCAAATGCGCCCATCTCCAAGATGCTAGGTGGATGAAAAGTTTCTAAGTGTGAAAATCCTGCAGGGGTCTCTAAATGCACCCAAGTCAAAAGTGGCTCTAGGAAATGTATTAAGTGACGTGTTAAATTCCTCCTTGGGGTCCCAAATGCGCCCAACTTGTTAGGTTTTGAAGGATGTTGAAAAGTGACTAATGCGTTGAAGTTAAATTCCTCCTCAACATGCCGAATGCGCCCAAGAGATGTTAGAAGTGGTGGCTTTCTAAAAAAGAAAATGTGTTAAGAATTGTTAATTCCTCCACCCCATGCAAAATGCGCCATGACTAGAGAATGAATGGAGAAAATATCTAAGGCAAAATTCAAAATTTCCTCCTTGACCCCTCATATGCGCCCATGTTCATAGTGATGAGGATATTTTTTTTAAGGCATAAAATTCCACCTCTCGGAAAATACGCCTAAGTTTGATGGAGGTGATGAAATTTTCTGAGGCAAGGATGAATTGGCAGTGGATATGTCAGAATGTGCTGGCTTCAGGATGATGAAAATTGTCAAGGCCAAGCAAGAAAAATACGCCTAGAGGTGATGAATGAGAATAAATTTGATGGAAAAATATTTTTCTAAGGTTAAAATTCAAAAATTAAATGTACCCCTCCGTCTGTATACACATGGATTCTGCATTTTTCGAGGGGAATTTTCTTCTGGGTATTGAATACTTTCAACGAGGGGATGATTTTGGAGTTTTTCACACCTTGCCAAAGATTTTAAAGTGAAGATTTTGACTAGGCGCCTGGTTGATGAAATTTTCTAGGCAAGGGAAATAAAATTTTCTAAGTCAAAGGGAGAAATATTGAAGATGGATGTTGGGCTGGTGATTGATAAGATTTTCTAAAGGGGGATAAAATTTCCCAGAACGCAGATGGTTAAAATTCTTCTAAGGCATGCAAAATCCTCGGACACATCAAATGCGCCCATAGGCAAGTCTGATGATTGAAGATTGTTCTAAGTATGAGGAAGTTGAATAAGCTCTTCTCATTTGCAAAGTGGAAGAGGTGGAGAAAAGCTAAATCATGAAAGTTTGTTGCTCAACTGTTAAATGCACATAGGTGTTGAAAGGCTATGAAGGAGGCAAAGTTTACTAGAGGAAAAGGATCCAAAGATCACTCAGACCTTGGAGATCAAAGCATGAAAATCAAGTAAGTAAGGTGAATTTAGATTGTGAAGTGTTTTGATGCTCTTCTCCTTGCTTGTTTTGCAGGGTGAACATTGAGGCCAAGGCATGATGACTTGGGGAGATGAAGCGAGTACTTGGAGGAAATGGCTAAGTGTTGAGACTTAGTATGTGCCCAACTCAAGTGGCAAAGAAGAAATGATTGAGTCCACGACTGAAGAATCCTTCAGGATCTGGGATGGAAAAATAATGAAGGCTTAGGCGTTGAAGAGTTGAAGAGTGACAGCTAAGAAGAAGATCGTCCTGAAGCACTGAAATGCCCTCAAGAATAAGGAAGAAACAGAAGCCATGATGATCAGATTCATCCAGTTTGTAGTCAAGAAGAGGAACAAGAACAATGCAAACGCGTCTATGGACAAGAATCTTCTAAAAGGGTGGTGGACATTAATTTCTCATTTATTACCCCTCTTCTTGGTGGCGGTTTTTAGGGTTAGGGCTTATATGGCTCGATCTGAGCCACCCATCTGATTGTAATCTGAGCCGTCCATTGGACTGGGCCATCTATAAAAGGGGCATCCCCCCTCATTTGTAATGCATTAGACAGTAGAGATTAGAGTAGAGATAGGAAGATAGAGAGACAACTTAGAAGTAGCATAGCGTAGATCGATAGTGTAGTTTGAAGAAGGAAAGTTTTTCCTTTGAAAGCTTTGTAAGAAATTGTTGTGAACACTCTCATAATAAAAAGGGTTTTCATTGATGATGATCTCGTCTTTTGTTGTGAGTAGCTAGCAAGGTTTCTTCGTCCTTCTAATTTGAGTAGTAGCTTAAAGTAAAGTAAATTTCATTTCATGCAAGTAGTTAGTAATTGTGGAATGTGGTCTTCAATTCGAGCAAACTTCGTCTATCCATACCACTAGTGGGCTCGCTGATGGTGAGTTCGCCTTGCGTGGTCAACTGGAAACTTGTGGACTTAACTTCGATTACAATCTTCATGTTGGTATGCTTTGTTGTGACGGTGTGTTATTGTTGAATTGTAATCTGAATATCTTTAGTTACTCCCCTTGAAGATTGCACCAGTTCTGTGGAGGCTGTCCGAAGTGAGGTAAAACGGAATTTGGTTGAGGCTTGTGAAAATTGATCTCCACATCCCACGCGTAGAGTAGTCCATAGCATCTTCTATCCCTGCAACCATTTCAATTCAGTACTTTCTGGTTAGTTTAGGAAACAAGAGCTTTATAGACAAACCTTTCGAGCATTCAAATTCCTTTATCCGCTGTTGAACAATTTCGTAAGTCCCCTTAAAATACCAGCAAATCACATCGAGCCAACTGAGACTATCCACTGCATGAAGGAACCTTGGAGTTGAATGCATTATCTTTCTAGCAATCTTAGCATGCAGGGGATTTTGTTCAAGAGAGGATAGAGTCACCGTTGGTAATTTTATTCTGTGTTGGTGCGGTCATGAAAAACACATCAACAAAATTGGCGCTAGAATGAGGGCGAGCATTGAATTGTTCCAGAGGCTGGAAGGAACCAGTATGAGCTTTGAAGTTCCAAATCAAAGATATGTTAGATCTCTCTTATGTCAAAAAATCCAAGAAAGGTAAAAAAGTGAAAAGTTAAAAAATTCCAAAAAAGTGATTTCCCAATGGATGGGCGTCCATTCCATATTTCTTGCCCTCAGGACAGTCTCGTGGATGTTGCTCAGATTCAAGAAAAATTGAATGCAAAACTAAACCCCGGGAGTTTGTCTAAGTTTGCTTTGCAAGAAAGATGTCGAATTCATGAGACCTCCCAGCACGAAGAATTTAGTTGCTTAACATTCCTCTCAAGGATAGAGCTTGTTCTCCAAGGGAAAATTTCCTTTTGGGATGTCCCCAAGCCAGGAATATTGGATGTAGAACCTGATGATTATAGCATTCTAGAAGTTATGGATGAGGCCTTCACGAGATTCATACTTAGGATCCAAAATCAGATGGAACTAGGCAATGTTCGCTTGAAAGGTGTTTTGCTCCCTCGTTGGTGTCGGATTCACAACGCACCTCATCCATAGTTCACTTGCACAACATGTGAAGAAGCCAATAACTACGCCAGATGTCGCCTCGGATTACCAGTACTGCCATATGGATTCTTCAAAGACAAAGGATGGATTGAATATGTCACACGAACATTTTTAGCACCAAATGAAGAGTGTACCTCAACATCATCCAACAACCAGGAGAATAAGTCACAACAGGATGATGTGATCGAGCTTAGGGGGCAAGCAGATGAAGATTGTTCCTACATCAAACTAGAACAAGAGGCTATTGGAGCAAAGATCAAAGAAGCAATGGGATATATCCAAGGAAGAGAAACCACCCAAGGCAATTGTCGGCATACAGAAGAGAATGAATGTACAAAATTGCAAGTTGTTGAAGATCATCAAGAACCGGGAACGGAGGACTTAGCTCAAAATAGAGATGGTGTGAGAGATTTTCAATGTTCATTCACTCGAGGAGGAAAACATGAAGAAGGAAGTAATTCCAGTAGGCTTCAAGAAGGGATGGTCCTCGATGAAAAAGTTCTATCATGCACGAACAAGATGGAAGAAATGACAAGCAGCTTAAGGCAAGATGATGTGTTTGACGATCCATGGGCTACCAAGATGGAGGCAGAATATGAAATACATTTCACGTCAGCACTTGATCCATTATTCATGATCATGGAAGAATTGCTTGATGAAATTGAAACAAATGAAACATTGCGTGATAAAGAGATAGAAAATGAAGAACAATTCAGGTTGGGGCTTGATCCAAATTTCCAAATGCCCTCTTGAATTGATTTCCCGCTCCACTCCACCCATTTTGGATCATTTCCATGTTTTAGATGCAAGAGGTTTGGTTCACCATCAACTTCGACCTCCTGATGAAGCAATGGACGATAGGCAAGAAGGCAGGCCAGCGAATGAAGACCACCAAGTTGTATCTTTCCCTACTATTGGCTACAAAAAATATCATTTTGATTATGGAGATTTAGGAAAGACAACTTGTTTATGGATCAATCATGGTCCGGATGAGTTGCCCCAGTTACTAATCTTTCCCAAAGTTTTGCCTAAGTTTCAGATGTGTCCTTTGAGAGAATATTTTTCCGAGTTTAAAGATAAGTTTGCAAAACTTCGCACTATGACTGCTACTTAGAAAGCAAGGACTTAAATGTAGTGATATATTTTTTGGATTTTTGACTTTAGATAAAAAAGTGAAAAAAGGGAATAAGGGTTGAGGAAATAGTAAGGCTTAAGTGAAACCAAAGAACAATACTTTGTTTCGCCAAGCTATACGACAACTACATAAAGCAAGTGCAATCTTCTGGGAATTTGTGCTTAAAATTTCCTTACTACGAACAACACCGTCAATAGAACAATATTATTTGAAGTAATACAATGAAGCATCCACATCAAAAGCTCAGTCTAACTTTACGCATTGAATAGAAATCATCCATCCAAAGAAAGTATTGTTGTGACCTTTTCACACATCGCCCCATTCAAGATGGGGACCCCCTATTTTTTTTTTTGCTCCGTTTCGGTCTTTTGGCTTGGGTTTTCTTCTCTCTCTCTCGCTCTGTCTCTTTTCTGATGTCCGCCTTTCGGGGGTTGCGCCCGTCGGTGAATTTAATTGTGAAATTGGCCAAGTCTGAAATTAGGGTTTCATTTTTCCTGGTCAATCCGTGGTCGAGTAAAGTCAATAAATTTAAAATTGAGCTTAACGTTTGTGTTAGTGTGCCGACAGGCTCTCGGCCAAATTTCATCAGATTTCGAGGTACTTACTATTTTTAGTAAGTGTGAAATTGAGAGCGTCCGTCGGCTATTTTGAGATTAGACAGATCATAGCGGCATTGAACATATCGGTATGCGTGCAAAATTTGGCAGCGGACAACTTACTATTTTTAGCGGTCGGCTTAAGTGACAAATTCCGAGGAATGCGAATCTTGAGGATTTTTCTTTGCATGTTGGCATATTCATATACGGGTTTCGAGACCTTCGGCGATGATATAACATGCAAAGCGAGGCGACTACTTTTCAATTCAGCCGCCAGAGGCTATTTTGAGGTTTGCATGTCGGGGTTTCTTAACCTTTTTGCATGTCGGGTGATTCCTGATGGGTTTTTTGAGAGCTTCGCGATGGTGTAACATGCAAACGGAGATACTCACTCAGTAAGGAACTTGCTATTTTTAGCAGGTGTGTCCCGGCAGTCGCTTCCCAGCAGTTCAGATTCACGAGCTGATCGCAGTGCCGCAGAAACGAAGAGAAACAGAGTTCATTTGATGTGCATGCGGAGCAAATTAGGGTTTCTAACTTCGGAGCCTAAAAATAGGCGTAAAAAGTCAGAATTTTCGAAAACCGGTGTAAACCACCGCGATCAGCGTCCTTTAGGCTATCTGCTGGTGAAATTTCGAGTCAAACGGAGCACTTACTATTTATAGTAAGTCAATTTGGAAACAGGCTAAAAATAGTAAATCAGGCACATGAGTCAGTGTCGACAGTAAGGTCACGTGGTGAGGAGCGCCTCATTAAAATTTCAAATCAATTGGAGCAGTGGAGCTATCGGAAACAAGAGGTTAATATTTTTAGTAAACCACCTTCAAAAGCATGCTAAAAATAGCAGGGCATGAAATACTGGCGAAAAATGATGAAAAAGTTCTAAGTCTGGAACTTCATCCAGTTGACATGACAAAATGCGCCAGGTGAGTAAGGAAGCATGGAAAATTTCAAGGTCATGAAGCTCGTCCTTCACATAGGGCAAAATGCGCCCAAACTAGAGAAAGTCAAACGAAGTCAACATCATTTATCCCTCTGCCTAGCTCAAATGCGCCCCAGGTGAGTGAGGAAGCTCAAGAAAAATGCTAAGTATGAAGTTCATCCTCCTCAGGGGGTAAAATGCGCCCAATTTGCAAAGAAGTCAACAAGTCAAACATTTTCATCCTCCTCAAGGGGCAAAATGCGCCCAAATGCATGCATGTCAGGACAAAAAACGGAAGGTGAAGAGTCACCCAAAGGCGTTGGAAAAAGTTTATCCACCAGCTATGTCTAAATGCGCCCAAAGGAGGAATAAGTCAACAAGTCAACGTGCTTTATCCTCCTCATGCATCAAAATGCGCCCAAGTTAGGATGGTAAAAGGTGAATGGAGGTGGTAAGTGAGGTAAGAAATATTGCCTAGACGTGGTGAAAGGTGGTAAATACCAAGGCGTTATCCTCCTCCACATCAAGAATGCGCCCAAGGTGATGGATTGGGCGTGATTTTTGAATTTTCCTCTCAAGTGTGCTAGGCGCCAGGGGTTGATGGGAGTCATAAGTTGTTAGAAAATTTCCTAAGGCAGGTGATGTGTTAGAGAATGTTGCAAGGTGTGTTGCCTAAGCGTGTGAAGTGTGAAAAAAATCTTCTAAGGCGTAGTGAAGTAATATGTGTGAGATAAAATGCCAAGGCGAGATTTTCTTCAAGTATGATATACGCCCAAGATATTGAGTGATGAAAAATAAAAAATGAAATATTTCACAGACGTTAGAATTTTAAATTGCCTTGCAAGTGTGGAGTTAAATGCAAATGGGGAGTGAAAAATGAAATGTGCCAGACGTCCTCTCGAAATGTTTCTAAGTGAAGTTGAAATTTCTCACTGGCTGGCGAATAATTTTTCTAAGGAAAATTCTCAACGTGTGATGATTTAAAATATTTTCTAAGGCAATTATTTTCTTCTTAGAAAATACGCCTAGAGCCTCAGGGTGATGAAATTTTTCGAAGCACGAGCAAATTTTCTCAGTGATGAAGTCAGAGATGCAGGATGAATTCAAGTTTCTTCAGGTTGGAGCAACACTGGATGATTACAGGCGAAGAATGAATTTAAAATGGTGAAAATAATATTTTTCTAAGGTTCAAAATTAAAAAAATTAAATGAACCCGTTCGTTGGGTACCCATGGATTCGAGGTGTTCTGAAGAAAATTTTCTTCTGGGTACTGAACATTCGCAATGATAGATGGATTTCCAAGTCTTCCGAACTTCGCCGACACTTTTTCAGTGAAGAATTTAATCAGTGCCCAAATTGTGAGTTTTCCTAAGGGAGAATTTAAAATTTTCTAAGGCAAAGTTTGAATAAAATGACTTTTAAAGTGAATTTCTCCGAAAGATGAACTTGAAATGAGTTGCCTAGATGATTTTGATCGAATTCTTCGTAAATGAATTTTCCAGAGCAAAGGAGAAGTTGAATTCAAATTCAAGTGACAGAGCTTTGGCTGGTGAGTTAAAAGAAGATGGATTTAAATTAAATTTTCAAAAACGAATTCAAAGACACCAGTCAAAGTCAAATTTCTAGAAGAGTAAGATTCCTGACGTCCAGAGACAAGTGGCAGAAATACCAGAGAGGGAAAATTCGAATTTTTGAAACAGAGTAGTGGAAATTTAATGCACTGGCTAAAATTAACTTCTTCTAGAATTCAAATTTTGGCTATAAAATGGAGAAGTTTTTCACTTGTTTTCACAGCTGAAGAAGTCGAATTCGCTCTAAGTGAAGTGTTGCAGTGAGTTGTTGCTTGAAAAGTTCGAAGTCTGGAGTTTGCTGAGGCTGCTAGGAGGGACGCCTTGAATTGCTAAGGGGTGCCTTTGCTGAAGTATAGAAGTGCGCACTTGCTGGTTGGAGAAGAGAAGTTGCTGAAAGCTTGGAAGGTACGAGTGTGTCTGAAGCTTAATTCGTTGCTGGAGAAGTTGCCAGTTGGAGGGGACGCCTTGAAGTGAAGTAAATTGCTGAAAGTCTTCAAAGTGCAAGTTGGTTGCTGATTGCTAATATAAAATACGAAGCTATAAAAGTTCAAGTTGCTGATTAAGAGTAGTGAAGTGAAGTCACTAGAATCCACTTAGAAGTCTGTTCTAAGTGTGGAAGTTTGAAGTTCAAGAAAAGAAGCTGAGGTTTGCAAACACGAAAGTTATTGCAGCTTCTAAAATCGATTGCAGCCCCTACACACAATGTCATATTTTTTTTTTTTTATGAATTAAATTGCTGATGGATGTTTACTGTTTGCAGATGGCTGAGGCAAGGACGACTGGAAAGGACAATGGTGCATCCAGACAAGCGGTGATCAAGAAGCTGAGTAAAACATTCATGCAGTCAAAGTTCATTTCAAAGCTGAAACCCAAGGATTCAGCGGATACTAACTTGAACTGTCGCTTTGGGAGACCTTCAAGAGCGGGATGTTTGGGTGGAAGTCATCGGTGCGACCGCCAGCACAACATTGTTGAGCCGGACTATATCGCATTCTTGAAACTCCGCTGACCATTCAATGTTGGTGCGATGATGGCGTCGCGCTAATTGCTCTGAGAAGGAACGCGGTCGATCGCTATGCGGGTGGCCGGTAGCACCGGGCCTTACCGGCAGCCATTGGTGAAGCTTTCGGGATCCCGGTGCACAGAAATATGATCTACAAATCTAGAGAACGAGCTGAGCGTATGTATGCTTCTGCTTTTGAGCGATGCATGGATACAATTAACACCAACTGGATGAGCACTCCTAAGCCTTCTCGAACGAAGTTGCCCAAACAGATCATAGCAGATGACTTGAAGCAAGAATACTGTGATCTTATCATGATGCTGAGTCGGGTTGGAGGCTGTGCACAGTCATTTATTTTTGAGCCTTGGATGTTTTACTACATCAACCTGGTGCTAGAAGGGAAAGACTATGTTAATTGGGCCGAGATGATCAGTGATAATCTACATGAGCAGCTCCTGAGCCTCCGAAGGACGAAAACGTTTTACATGAGTTCCTATATCATTTATATGTTGGCACGGATGACGAAGTACAGGGGAATTTCTTACAAGGAACCTATCGGTTGTGGCTCCCACCAGTTTAAGATCTTTGATGCCTGTCCGCAGTTGCATTTGTCGAGCACAACTCATTTCAAACATGTCAACGATTATTTCACCATGTACATCACGAGGCTGCTTCAGGAGCGGTTACATCATAGAATCTCGAGGGATGCCCAAGAGCTAATTGAGAGGTATGGATGTTGGTTCATACAATTTCTGAGATTTTCTTATGTTAGGCTGCAAGGTTTCTCATCATACCCTTATAGGCTGCCTAAGTACCCAACGGATAGAATATTGATGCTAGAGATATCAAGGCAACTGCTTGCCTTTGATAAAATTCAAAAGAAAAAGAAGGGAGGAGTAGAGTTTCCAATTGTAATGGGCAACTCGGATGAGGTGTGTCCTTCGATACAGGCAGCTAGAGAGGCTGAAAGTGAACTCCAATTTTATCATTTCTCATACCACACTAGTCGACAACACTATGACCCTCATCATAACATCAAGTGGGTGTTGTCAGAAGAATTTAAACATAAGGCCACCATTGAAGATTATTGGGCTGATGCAGCTGATGAGATTGAAGTGAGAAAAAGAATGTTTTCTTGGTTGCCCATTACCTTGATCAGGGAGTGCGAAGTGGTACCGGTTCCAAACCAGGTGAATGAGGATATGGATGTTGTCCATCCTGATTATGCAGTTGTTCGAGATACTCCACTTCCACCTCCAGATTGGTCAGAGCCCGAGGTTGCAGATTTAGATACTCTTTCTATCCTAGTCATGACATCTACTAGAGCATGGGTTGATAGGCGTGTGAATAGGTTGAAGAGTAGGTCAATTGCTCTGACTTACAATATGATGGGAGATCACAGGACGCCCACTACTGGCAGAAAGAAACAGATTACACGAGGTCCGGAGCCCAGAAAGAAGGAAATAGTACGACAGGAGCCTACTCAGCCAGAACCTCCACGAGTCACAGTTGCATCACCATTGGAGACACGTTCTCCAAGTATACAGGAGGTCTCTTTATTTGCTGATCAGAGGATTGCATTGAATTAGGTGCAAGTAGTATAGGATAATATTCAGCCTCGATGGAGAGAGTCAGTTGGCCAGAGTGTCAACGCACCTGATAGGGTTGATCAGCAGGATGATGAGGGGACTATTACTGACCCTCAGTTTCAGCAGGAGTTAGAAGAGGCTATGAACGATGATGATGATATAGTGTCAGGTGATACTCAGCCACTTGAGGACAATGAGCCTCGCCAGAATGATGAAGAAGTTGAACAAGTTAGAGAAGTAGAGGCACAGGAGCAGCAACCCTTTGATATACAGTATGATGTGCCTGATTGGCTTAAGGATAGAATGAGAAGAAGCCCTAGTGAGGAGATTGATCCAACAGTTGAGATGGAAGAATTTTTGAACCGGATCAGTGCCCCTCCACCGAAGAAGAAAGCAAGAAAGTTTTCGAAGATCTCCACAGATGAAGATGGTTCCCGTACCCTTCATGTAGCTGTGCCACGAGTAGAGTGTGACCGGAATGAAGCAGTACCTGAGAATTATGTGGTCACCATTTTGGATTTGGGACGCCCTACTGGTGCCCAGATTGTGGAGGAGTGTGATAACTCCTACCTCGCCCTCAAGGACAGGTTGTTCAAGAAAGAAGGGAAGTATAAGAAGTTGAAGAGAGAACACAAAGCTTTAATTGGATATGTACAACAGTTGTCTCGTTCTCGAGGGCAGGATGTTCCAGTTATAGAGCCCCCAGCAGAGATACCTAGAGAGTCAATCAGTGGCTTGGTAGAATTGGGAAGGATGGCACAGGAGGTAGATAAATGGGTCGCGGGAGTTCGTGCCGAGACTGAGAAGTTTATGGAGGACCTTGCTTCTGCTTTTCAGCAAGCCTCTAGTATTTTGGCACGGATAGATGCGGTTGATCATGCTTGGGGCGATGCTTCTATCTATCAGAGTAAGGTGATCCAACATCTTGAGGCATTGAGGCATGTGCCGTTGCAATTGCTGATTGATGGAGGTGTCATTCATGAGAATGACCGATATGATTTCTCTCGATTGGTATTCTTGGCGATTTCTCGGTGGGTATTCTTACAGTCTGGAAAAGTGACTGCCACGATGCGGCAGGGCAGATTCAGCTAGAGTACATAAGGCTATGGCCAACATTATAGATGGAGTTCAGAATACCTTTGAGGCTATATTTGCTAGGCGGCTGAATCCAGATGAAGTTAATTTTGATAATTTGAGGGGTTTGCTGGTGCCTTTCTTTGCAGATGTTAAGACCTTTTGTACAAGATGATTTCGAGAATACTGCTACTTTCTCCACTTTGATCCAGAACGCGCAGGACTCCTTGGCTGCTTGGAGAAAATCTTGTACAAGACGCGACATTCGAACCGTTAGTAGAGTTTAGGTTAGATTGTGATTTCCACCATTTGATTCGAGGAAGTTGTACCAGCAGATTCGTGGAGTTGGCAGTCAGAGAGAAGGCAAGTGGGAACGCACTACTGGACGAGGATCTTCTAGAAGACTGAATATGGGCATTTATTACATTTACTATTTATGGGAGTGAGTGGGAATCTTTGATTCATTTAATGTACCACTCCCTATTCTGGCAGTTTTTAGGGTTAGGGCTGAGGTGGCACGATTTTGGCCACTCTATTAATTGTAACCCTAGCCGTCTTTTGGGACTTGGCTAGCTATAAAAGGGGGAGTCCCCCTCATTTGTAAATAGACATTAGAGATTAGATCAGAGTCATTGAGTTAGAGCTAGAGCTAGAGAGTAGAGCATTGTAGACATTTTGCATATTGTGGAGAAGAAAGAAAGTTTTCCCTTTGAAAACTTTTGGGAGATTGTTGTGTAACACTTTTCATGATAATAGATCTTTTCATTGATGGTGGAATTCGTCTTGTCATGAATAGCTAGCAAGGTCTCTTCTTCCTTTCGTATCCAAGTAGCTTAAATTCATGCAAGTAGCTTAAATTCATGCAAGTAGCTTACGTTGATGTGTGGTGTTTTATTGAGGTAGCTTCGCTTTATTCCATACCACTAGCGGCTTGTTGATGATAAGTTCGCCTTGCGTGGTCGACTGGAGATTATCTTGTGTTTAACTTCAATTGTGATTGGTATGCTTATATGCATCGTTGTGATGGTGTATGCATGTTGAGTCATAATTTGAACATCTTTTGTTGTCCCTTTGAAGATTGCACCGATTTTACTGAGGCTGTCCGACGTGAGGCTAGGTTAAATCTGGTTGAAGTCTATTGAAACGAAGCCCCACATATCCTGCATTTAGAGTAGAATATAAGTTTCTTAGGCCTTATACTCTTTTACTTTCCGTATATTTCTGATTAGTTTTTAGGAAAACAAGCTACATTGCCAAATCATACGCGCAAGAACCCCTTCAAATCATATATCAGCTGCTAACTGTGAGAAGTCTGAACAATTGCGTAAGTCCCCTCGTAAGAACACAGCAAAACACATCAACCAAACTGAGCCTATTCGCATTTAAGGAACCTTGGAGTTGAAAACATGATCTTACTCGCAATCTTAGCATGTTGAATACTTTGTTCAAGAGGGAATAGGGTATCCGTTGGGAAACTTTGTTCCGCTGTTTGGTGCGGTCACGAAAAACACATCAACAAGACCACAAGAGCATTTAATCATCAACATAGTTTGACTAGATCCATCAATATGAGCCAATGTCTTTCTGATATTGAACCTCCAGTCTGCTGCTAAAAATATGAATGCAAATTACAAAGGAAATTGGGCCTCAAACATGCGCCACAACATGAAGAAACCCCAATGATGCAAGTGCAAATCTAACTCTAGCTGGGCGAAGTTGCTCCAGCTACAAACATGCAACTAAATGATGAAGTGACAACTCTAAAACCCTACCAAGGGGTGCGCTGGTCTGCTGGACTGATGTTAGGGTTTTGCCACCCTAGAAAATTTGAAGTAGAACCTCCAACTTGCACAACTCGCCCTTCAAATCGGATATCTAAATGCTGATGCAAAACTGAACATGAAAACTAGCAATACTCTCCATTGAAGCACATAGCAACCTCCGTCATGAAGTCCTCCATGGAAGAAGCTAGGGTTTTGTCCAGCTTCTCCTTAATTCTCAAGGGTTTCCGTCCTTAGAGAATTCGCCAAAGTGCAGAGCAGAAAAACAGATGACAAATATTCGTTTATGATTAATGCCTCCAAACTCACCTTGTATAAATACACATCTCCTTATGACTCACAATCTGGCCGACCTAGCTCTAGGTGTCAATTTGCATTTAAAAATTATTTTAAATTCATTTTTTCCCTCCTCCTTTTGGGCACCCAAAATGACTTTACTTTTTATTTTATTTTTTATTATTTATCACCCTTATTCCTCAAAACAAGATTAGAATAAAAAACCTTATACCTAACAGCAAGGACCGAATTTGATCAAGCTTTGATACCAAATGAGAGGAATTAGATGTGCAGAATATGCTTCCTACACTAATTTATGAGATGAGGTATGTGCAAAATTTAAACTGATCATATATTTACAAGGAACATAACACAAAAACAATATACCATTACATGATGACTTATGTGAGGAAAACCTTTTCGAGAGGAAAACCACACTCCAAAGTAACTTAATGTATTATTTAGTAATCAACTTGGCTACATTACATTTGTAGAGTGCAAGTCTGTACATGAATATCACCAAGAAGAGATTTAGAGCAATTATGGTAGCATAATAGTACTTGCAAAATTCATTATGAAACCTCCATCTCTAGCTTTTAATAAATAAACAAATATTTAACAACAAACTAAGTGTGGTTTGCCAAAACAATGTGCCAAAACTAGATCCAAAAGTGGTGCCATACTTGACCTAAATTTAACACCCAAGTTGGTCATGGTTTTCTTGGCTAAATATAGAATAAGCCCTTACAACTGTCATAACTTGTCATAGAATCCATCATATGTAATTTCTCAATTTGGGTGCTCCATTTTGACATATTCAAGCCCATTTAAAGATGCCTTATGACCTTTGTCATAGATTACCATAATGCTGGTTAAGATTCAAATGTAATTCCTCTATATCATGCTCTTATGCATTATATAATCTGTTATAAATAAAACCCATCTTACAATGTTATAAGATGCTTTTACGCATCATAATGACATTAGATGTTCTTACAATTCTTACACACTTTCCAAATTATTTTACATGTGGCAAACGATGCCACCTCAAAATGGGATACCCTCTTCTTCATGCAAGGACAAAATTATAAATAAATATGAACATAAGGATTCAAGGTTGAGACACCTTTCCCTATATATTCAAGGCAACAAAATTCTTGTGTTGACTGTGAAAACAGTAAATGCCTATCAAAATTGATCTTGGATGGATTTATCTTGATTCAATCCCTTTGCAAGTGCTTATCAAGTTCACGCCACCTTTGGAATGTCCTAAAACTGGAATATTGGAACATTTGGCAAATTTTCAATAACAACACACAAACCTTAGCACTTTTTGATCAATGAGATCCCAATGCGGGCAAAGTGAGAGTATACAATAGCTGGGATGCGAGCAATAGGCCAACTTATTTCACACAATTTACAATTCATGCAAATGCATACTAAAAGATAAATATATTGATTCTGGCGGATGGCTTTCCAGAGCAATGCATGCAATTAACAAATTGAATGATGATGAGCAGATTATGGCAGCTACTCCATCTAATTTCTATTACAATTCTAATGCGAAGTTTCAGTGGGATTTGGCAGTAACACTTTCTAGAATACACTGGGATGTACAATACTGAAGCTTTTTCTAGTGCATGTGATAAGCTAATATTTTGGTAGCATAACTATCGAAATAGACAAGAGTGAAATCTACAGTTATTTATTATTTCTGGTGGTTCGCTCATAAAGTTACAATATCAGATATGAGAATAATATAGGTAGGAGATATCAGTAATCTTCTTACAATCAATAGCTGATTGCGACAGAAATCTATATGCAAAATCTCATAAACATGAACAGTCTGATATAGATTTTGAGTTGTGCCTGAAATTTGAATATATAACCAGGTACAGCAGTATAATTGATGCAGCAAATTTTATTGATGCCAATATTAATATCCTAATTTGAAAAGATCATGCAACAGCCAGTAATAATGCAGATTTAATTTCAGAAATCAGTCCTTGGAAAGCTATGTTCTGTACCAGAGTAGTATGGCAGCCTTAAATCAGAAAGACAATGACCGAAATAAAATCACAGCTCACAAAGTATGATTGCCCAGCCATAAGCTAAAAACAAATTTCCATTCCCACGTGGTATGGCAATCCCTAGCAACTGTTCGGCACCCAATCTGCAATTTCTTCCTCAATTGATCAGTATTGAATGAGATAGCCAATGAAATATTGTACAGACAGGTCTGAAAACACCAATAAATCATACTAGCGAGTGAATCAACCAACAGTAACACTTGTACGACCAGATTGAATATTCTCATAGGCTGCAACTTGCATAAGACAAGGTACAGACTAAGATTATGACTGGTATAACATTCTTTAGAAACTCCCAATATTATCATGCCCAGTCTTGAAGATGTATTACCCTAAATGAAATAAAAACCAAATAATATATAAGATCTTTAGCACAATAAATTCACAACAACAACCAGAACCTGTGACCTCCGCATGGAATCACTCTAATGGATTAAAGAGTTTTCATCCCCAAATCCAATCATTGTAGCTCAGGTAATTTTTGGATGGAATAATTCAAATGATTAGGAGGGTTTTTCTTCTTGAATTCATTTTGCCAAAGTGTTTCAATGTTTCATTCTAAGGCAAAAAGCTGAACATGGGGGTTCAATCTTAGGAATAGGGGTTTGTTCATAAAACAATAGATGATCCTTCTCTCTATCCAGCTCCTCCATTTGTAACTCTTTGAGGGGAATTTAATCTAATTTTCTATTTTTTCTTTTTCCTTCCAGAATTTAATTTAAGAAGTTGTCTTTGGTAGATTTGTTTTGCCATGGAATTGCTCTTGTTCTTCTTCCTTGGAGTGGGCTTTCCCCTTGCTTTTGATGTCTTCCATCAAGCATAACTTCTCCAAGAGAGTCTCCATGATGCTCTTCAATACCTCCATTGACTCAGGTATGCTTACTACATCAGCTTCTAACTTGAGAAATCTTGCTTCCCCATCAAGAGGTTTTGCAGCTTTTCCCATGGATCTCAGCTCTTTCTTCCCATTATGATATTCAATGTCTCTTTGAAAATGCAATAGTTCTTTCTGATTTGATCTAGCTATCTGCACAACCTGCAAAATCAATCGCAACAACTTTCCACCAATAGATAAAACCAATACTGGTCGATACAACTGCTCTAATACCACCTGATCCTGGAAACTAGGATGGGTTTTCCATATCAGAGCTTGTCAATTACAAATTTCAAAAGAGGAATCGAAGTATTGCAATACTCAAATAATCAACTAAACATGAAGGAACAAGAGCAAGCCACACAAGAATGAAAAACATAAGGATTTGCACTGGAGAACCCAAATTTGGGAGGAAACTCCAGCAAGAAAACTTTCTTCTAGGATTATTTAATTGGTTAAGGATTGAGTGAACTGATTATAGTTTTCACAAATTCTTGTTCCTGTCCCTGTCATCATTATTTTCTTGTCTAGGTGTTTTTATGCTTTTCTATTTTTTGTTTTTACTGGCTTCAGTCATGACTTAGCAGCTAGTATTTTTTAAGAGTCTATACTGTAATCAATTTTCTTCCCCTGTAGCCTTTCGTAAATTTGATTGCCTCTTACACTAGAAGTTGTTGATAATGGTACATTAGATATCCTTGCCTTCCATTGCTGACATATCTTTGTATCATGGTCTTGTCCACCACCATCCTGTCCATAGTGTTCAGACTTGACGATTTTCTGTGAGTACTCACTGAGTCAGACTTGGTCAGTCTGCAGACACAACTGATTCTGACAGCTGAGACTCAGTTGACTTGTTAGTTTCAGCAGAATCATGAGTTTCATCTGTCAGACAAGGCCAGGCCTGCCAAAAACAACAAAATAATGGTTCAAAATAAAAAGAAAATTAAATAAATTTTTTATATATTATAATTTAAAAAAAAATTGCCACATTCTGCTGAATGTTTTCAACAAATCTGAGTTCGAATAAGAAAAAACCATAGTTTCTTGGAGACTTGTACCCTGATGCCTAGTAGTCATCTCCTGTATTGGAAACACGCCCTCATTTCAAGGACCCATATGGGGCATCCCTAGATGGTAGGAGACTTTAGATGAAGTTTCATTGCATCTCCATACGTCTCCTATAGAGTTTTCTCAGATATATCATATAAATTACACTTGGTTTTCCTAAATTGCTGATATGTGGTTGAAAAAAGCTAAAAGCACTAAAGAAATATGTTAATAGACTTTTAATTTTCTAATTTTTTTGTAAAAAGTACAAATTTTTTGGTGCAGAATTTTATTTTATCAAATCCCGAAGAGATAATAGTATGAAGAGAAACAATAATAAGGCTTAAGATGTGTACATGCATTGAAATTTTATCAATTAATTGAAAATATATCATCTTTGAGGACCTGTATACCATATTTTAAAAAAATGGCATTCCCCTTCAAGTGTCTTTCTGCCATTTCTGAGTTATAATGGTTTAAAATTTAATTGTTTATATCTTGATGATGACCATCAAACATCAATATAACTAGTATACCCATCTTAGATAAATCTATGTAAAAGACACTGAGAGATATCATTCTTTAGGTGTCTATTATACTTATGTTACAAATCCAGTAAGAAACAGGTCATAAATTTTATTTGTATTTTTACTATTTTTCAATGAAAATAAATTATTTATTTAGTTTATATTTTACTTAAAAGCTTTTTTATTATTAAATGACATCACTAATATTATGTTTATTAATAATTATAAATACTTTGATGTGTAAATGGCTGTGAAATTTAAGGTAACAGATAAGAGTTTTTCTTTCACAGTCACAGCATTAGATGCTTCTCCTCTCTGTTACCATTGTAGGATGCCTTTCAGCATAATCAATCTTTGCTTTCATTGACATCAATTTCAATACTTCAGCATGTTTATTTTTTTAATTTCTAAGCATTTTTAGTATTTTACTTTCTTTAAATGTGCATATATGTTATAATTATTTTTTTCGTAAATATAAATTCTATAAATAAATATTTTTCAATTCTTGCCATCTCCAAGTACCTATCTCCAACTTTTTTTGAAAATGGCATACTGGTACTGGTCCCCATCTCCAATACCAGTACCAGTTCCTGTCTCCTAGTAACTATTGAAAATACAGCTTGCCAAGTTTATATCGAGTCCACATCTTAATACTATGGTCCAGACAACTGCAAAGTTAGTGTGTATCTCTATTTCATAGGTTCCTCTGATTCACGTTAATTCTAGTTCTTCTTCATCAGTTAGAATATTCGACAAGGAGTTTTTCCAGTCAAATGAAAGTGTCCTCTTGCAATCAATGGATGAATGTGCTTCAGCTTATATGATATTCTGTCTGTTGAAACTTTGCTATCAGCGTTTTCTAATGTAGTTGGACTTATTTGTTTCTTAATCTCCAAGTTTTTATGAATTCAGAGCCAAGGATGGGTCTTGCAGAGATTCCTGAAACGTTGGTAAATTTGAACACAAAGCTGTTGAGTCCAGAAAACCAACATATCTAAAAATCATCCAAAGCATCATAATTACTTTTTGTGTTAAGAGTAGGAAATTATTGATGTTTTGTTTGATTGTTAAACTTCTTCCCTAGTTTCTTGTAGTTAGTTGATTCATCAGATTTGTTTTCATTTCAATGGTTTTTATCAATCTTTCAGAAGTTTCACTATTTTGTAATTTGCTTATTTTTTTAATGTGTCTTGATCTCTCTCTCATCACAATACATATACAAATTTACATGTGTGTATATACCAATATGTATTTATTATCAATATGTTCCTTAAATACTGGCAGGTACTTGAAAGGGACTTGGCAATATTTGGATTTTTTGCCGCTTTAGGCAGGAGAACTCAATATTATTTAGATGCCAGTAACATTGACAACATAGATGAGACCCTTGCAAGTTTTCTGAGGTACATATCATTGTGCCATTTTCTGTTCTTATGTTGAATTTTTAATATAGAAAATTTAATACTCAAAAGGAGATATTGTTTTCTGTCTGTTTACAAAAATTGAGTTTTCATCTGCAGATACTTGGTTGGTGGAAGTGTTCTATTTTATCCACAACTTGCATCTGTTAGTACATATCAGTTTTTCGTGGAGGTCAGTTTTGTGAACTTATTTGGTCTGGCAGAGACTTTGAAAGCTTAATCTAGGTGATAGGGTGTTTGAAAAAATAGAAGCCTGTTTTGAGGTTGAATATTGATTTTTCCTTATTCTGGTAATTTGGGATTGTGTAGGTAGCATGTGAAGAGATGGAGTGGCTACCATTCTATCCAGAAAGTTCAGCAGCAGGGGGGAAACAAGCAAATGAAAACAGGAGCGAACAACTTCAGAGTTTGTCAAAAATGGAGTCTATCACTCTTGCATTAGATGTTTGCTCCCATTGGGTGCAGAACTTTATAAAATATAGTGTATGGCTAGAGAAACCCTCAAACATAAAAGCAGCCAAATTTTTGTCTGTGAGGTGATTTCCCTATACATGAAGCTATGAAATCTACCTTTTTCATAATCTTGTAAACTTATTTTCACATCAATTCTCCTGCTGTTTTTGCTACCTTTTAAGATGGTTCTGAATGTTTTTGAATTTCTTGTAAGTTGTTTCCATTAAATCAAGTGTGTAATTTTTCTGCTGATGGTTTCACAGCCACAGTAAATTGGAGGAGTGCAGGAATGCATGCTACAATTCAGCCACAATTGCTATGTCAAAGTAAGTATATAGAAATTAAAATAACAGTATATGACATTTGCTAGTTTCTTTGTATTTGGAGTGGAGAGAATTCTTCCTGTAATTTAAGGATCTTTTAGACTATTTGTCTTTATTTTGTGACTTATACTGTTTTATTGCCTTTGCTGACTGTAGATACGAAATTGGAAAACTTATTGGGGATGGAAAGGGAAGCATTGGGAATTCAGAGGAGCAACTGCCCTTAAAGATTCGTACCCAAATTGAGGATATAAATCTTTTTGATAAGGCTAGTAAATTTATTCAACTCTTTCTTTTTTTGTGTTGTTATAAGGTGCTTGCTAAGCATAATAGTTAAATTTCTAATGATGGAAATTCATGGAATCAGGAATACTAAAGAATGATGACTGTGCATGATGTATTTATCAATTTTTTCCCCAGAACTACTGATTATATTATTTTTATCCCAATTGCATTACTTATCTATTGGTTCAATTTATAGAAAATAAGAAAGAACTTTTTTGTATCAAATGTCCATGAAGTATGGGAGTTGGTTAGTAGATAAAAACTTATAAAATGAAATTTAGATCTAGATCTAGCAGGCTAAGGAACATTGTAAGAGGGTTAAACTGTAGAATCGTAGATAACTATTCCCTAAAGGAAGGTACCGTGACATGAAGAGGACTACTGATAGATCTTAGAGAAGAGATCCAATGAAGAATCTGGCTCTACTCTGCATCAGAATCAGATTAGAGGGGGTACCAACATTCTTTTGAGTCACCCTAATGGGAGCAATACAGAAATCTCTTGGTATCCTTAGGAGAATGACATGGGCTAAGAGGGCACAACTGAGCAATTTCAGGAGTATGCATGACACTTCCCACTGTACCTCCCCTAGCATTCACAACTGATGATCCTCTAAATGTAGAGAGAAAATTGGCAATCAGCCCCTTTAGTTTGGCTTCTTAATGATGAAGAGAAGACAACCCTCTATGTTGGGAGTGAAAAATAATGGGTCTAAGGTGTTCTGGTGGCTGAAAAGGTCTTTTTTGATGGTCAAATTGTGGTCTGGAAAGGTCTGAAAGGGAAATATTGAATGGACACTTTAGCACTCATAGGTTTTGTTTTCTGATGATTAAACATGGTCTACAAAGATCTGAAGTGGGATGATTCAATGGACAATTTCACATTCATAGTGTTTCAGCTGGGAGGAAAAGGGTGCACTTGTGCTGTTTGCTGCTGTAAGGGGTGCCTGGGTGGAAATTTATGATGATAGAGCCATGCCAAGTACGTGCCTTGGGTATCTTCACCAGGCAATTGACAGCTACAGGGGCGCCTTGAAAGAATCAGTCAATTTTTCCGCTTATCCTTGCTCGCTACTGCAAACTCTCTTCATTCTGCTCTGCTTCTGCTCCTCTACCATTCAGAAGTCTGCCCTCCACCTACTGGAATCACTTTTATGTGCTGATGGAATGAAGGAGAAATGTGAAATGACAAAAGTCTCACCTTGTATGTGTAGCAGTTTTGCTTATATTTTGATCATGTCGGTTCTAATTCTGTAAGCAGCTAGGTCAGCCCTTATAAAACAAAAACTTGTTTTTTTGTTGAAAGCACCCACAGGGGTGTAACAATTGGGTCTGTCTAGGGCCATGGGACATACATGATCCACAGGAGACCTCAGAATCATTGGTTTAAAGAATTTGTGTCTATCCATTGGGAAAAAGAGTCAAGCCTACCACCTTAACACCTAAATAGACAACCAATTTAATGACCCATCCTCTAGGATCATTAGATACTTGACAAAATGCTCACTATTTTTTTTGAAAGGTTAAAGCTTACTCAACCAATTATTTCGTCATCTCTATTGTATGCTCGTTATAGTTTTACATCTCTTGGTATTCTGCCTATTATTTGAAACACAAATAAAATGGCTAAATTAACTAGAGCAGTCCTACTTGTGAGGTACACACCACCACTAGTCAATTATCTACAATTAATTTGTTAACAGTAGCTTCTAGTTATTGTCTTTTCATGACAATGCTTCACATGATAAAGTATCTGTTAGTTTTAGATCAGAAATGTAAGCAATAAATAATGCAACACATAAGACAAATGAACACAACAGTTTACCCTGGGAAAACCCTCCTTCTTGAGGGAGAAAAACCCAGCAAAATATATCTCTTATATATAGGACAAATAAGAGCAGAAATCTGCTTTACAAATCAGACCCTTCTCGAGGGCGAACTTGATACAATAAATGATGAAAATCTCTTCTTGATACAACTGAATATAAATCTTCTTGAAATCTGATCTGCTTTTAAAGATGGTGATCTGCTGCTAAGTGCGAACTCCTTCTTGAGAAAATGCGAATGAATTGATGCTTGAATGAATGATCATCATCTTGTATATATACCAAACTAGGCGACTCTTCATCTAGGTTGGCCTCTTTGATAAATAAAAAATAAAAAATATAATCTGTAACAGGAAGGCCGACCTGCCTTAAACAAGGGGAAAATAGCTCCCGAAGCTATAAAACACTAACAGTATCAATGTTCTAGGGTCAATCCTTATATTCTCTAAACTTTCCTACAGACATTTGTTCATTTTAGATTGTGGCACAAAGTATTTCTATCACTTACCAATTGATTCCCAGTTAAAAGTGATAGCTTCTTGACCTTCAAACAATGGCAATGATGACAATTTCATTTCATAACTTATTCTTGTGCTAAATGAGATAAGTTCTTGATATCACACCAAATTCCTAGACTTATCCAAATTCCAAAACCCAGTCCTATCCCTTGAGTGCCATCCATCATGGCTTGGCCACTTATACCAACCTTTGGTGATTAGAGGATTTGCCATAGATAAAGGCCATCATTGCAATCCGAGATGGAATCTTTGATCACCCCTTTTGATCCAATAAAAGACATAATGAGCGGTCAACATTCTTAGTTAGGTATTAGAACAACGTTAATTTTATGCAAGTTTGGCTCACTGATATCACCTATAGACTAGGTGATAACTCAGCTAATATAAGACATTTCTTAGGAATAATAACAATTTTCTCATCGTCAAGAATGATGTCACTCATTAGTATTTAGTTCCCCAAGTACGCATGAGTTGTTTAACAATCCCATGCTGCTATATAACTCCTATGACCTCATACGAGCATTTCGCTAGATACATTTCAATTATCGTGACATTAATTAATGATGCCCTATTTTGATTTCATTGTGTCACAACCAATATGTCATGGGATCTTTTAATAATAACCCATACCTTGAGGCTTGGTCCATATACACTGAAACATCCAAGTTACCTTACAAGAGTTCAATCATATCATTGCTTGAGTGTAATACACATAAATATCAATGCACTGAAATATGATACCTATCTATAAAGTCCCTAGTGTGACACAACCAACAAGATAACTCTTCTAGTTATATTTTTTTTTTTTTTCGCTCATAAACATTTTTAAGGTATGGGATACTAGTATAGATAGCCTAAGTATATTTATCTATAAGATGCTAAACATAATTATTCTTGTTTGATGATCTCATCCAACACCCATTGGGTCTAGAATGCTAAGTTACCGGTTCGGCCTATTTTGGCTATTGGTATTGGTTTGAAACAGACCTAGTTCGAGATACAGGTCCGGTATGATACTGGTCTGAACAAGGTCCGACCCACAGCCTGTGGGTTCGATCTTGTTGGACTAGGTTGAAACCCGAACAAAACCCGTGGTGTTTCATGCCCAGGCCATGGTTTTTTCACTTTCTTTTGCATTTTTTAATTATTTTTGTTGACTTTTTGTTGACTTTGAAAGACTAAAATATTCCTTCCAACCCTAATATTTTCCTCCTAACACATCAAGTAGGTTAAAGCATACTATTCATTTAACAATTTGTGAATGAAAAACAAGTTTTTTTGCCTTCATTGTTTAACTTTCTCTCTTGCTTGCACAAGCTTGAATAGACTTGAAGGTTGATCGTTGATTGTTCAAAGTTGGTTGTTGTGCTATTCCTAAGCACTTGCAAGTTTCTGTTCATTGCCAAGAAGATCGTAGATCAAGATTTCTTCGAAAGAGGTAGGTTTTTTTTAATTTTTTTTTTTTTTTAACAAATGAACTCTTTTGTTTTGTTTTTTGTTTTCATTCTTCTAAGTGTCTATAACACATGCTCAATTTTTTTCAGTTTTTTGAAATGAATTAAGTTATTTAGGTTCAATACCAAAATTTCAATGTGTTGTGCCTTAGGTATTACAATGGCATCCGGTTCTACCTCCTCAGGCTCAAACCAATCTTGTTTCAAAGCAGACCCAAACTTTCCCCTTTGGAAATATGTTGAAATGGTTCAACAACTTCTAGGTGGCGGAGCATATGTTTGGACTTGTAGTCATCACCATGTTAGATGTAATGTCCCGAAATCAAGTTAAGGTGGCCGACCTAAATTTGGAGCAAAAAAGTGTTTATAAACACTAAAATTTGAAAATAAATAAATAAATAAAGTTCTGGCCAACTAACTCTAGTTGGCGCCAATTATGATTTGAATTTAAATCTTTTATTTTGTTTTTGGGCTGGCTACATTCGTAGTGGCTAGTTTGCTTAGTATTTATAGGGGATCCTTGCTCTTATTTGGGCATCACGAATTTGGAGATATCTCTTCTTGGCTGACTTGAGGGCATAGTTGCTCGGTTGGAGGACCCAGGGGTGCGTAGCCTCTCCTTGGGAAAATTCGTGTTAGGCATTCATCATTTCCTCCACATTCTCTCACACAAGATTGTTCTGGTTTGTAGATCGCTATTTACATAGAGGCATCATTGGAGATCAGGAGCGATCCTCAGCAGCACCCAGGCATAGCTTGCGGCTCTGACCGCTACATCATCTAGCTACTTAGAGATTCACCCGCACATCCATCACTCAGAGTCGCGTCACCCTTGCATTTCCTTTTGCACATTACCGTCCATTCCATCACGAGTATTGCATCGCCTGATCTCCACATAGGATTGCGTAGGAATATCATCGGGTCTGTGAGTTCAGGGGAATGCGCATCCACCCCCCAGCATTGAGTTTGAGCACAAGTAAGATCATGACATCTGTAGTTTCGCACCAACATCATCTCATACAGGCGGACAAGTATTTTGAATAGGAGACAAAAGTATTCACACCTTCTGCAGTGAGTGATGCCACTGCCTAAGGGTAGAGCTCATAAGCTAAATTGTTTCCTCTTGGGTTCTCCTATCGACTTAGAGGTAGAACCGTGTTTAATCTGCATTGGGCTTGGAAAATCACCCTTTTGAAGTTGTAATCGTTTACTCCTGATTCTATTGATTCCCAATGTGACATTCACCAGATTGCTATTTAGTTTATACATACATTGATTAAGTTCGTGGTTATGAGATTGTTTGCACAATGTTGTTGAAACGATTGCATTACGAATTTGGGTTTATGTTGTTAACTACTTGTTGATGCGTGTTTTATGACACACCAAACATCAGAATAAAATGCCCAAAGACACTCTATCCTCTCTTGAAAAATCACCGCGTATGCTAAGATTGCGAGAAGATCATATGGCGATTCCAAGGTTTCTTTAGTCGGGTCTCGACGTGTGGATAAGCTCAATGGCTGTTGTGATATGCTGGTAATAAACAAGGGGACTTACGTAAAATCTTTGCAAGTTTAGGACTTAGGAAATTTATCATTAAAGGCTCTCAATTAGGACTTTCGATTGTGGATCTCAAAAAAAATGGCAAAAGGATAGGGTTTAGGAGAATCTAGTCTAAGCCTAAGAACTCAAGAGACAGTAAGGACTCGGTGAAGAGGAATAAACCACACTTCGTTTCGCCTCCTGTTGGACAACATACGCAAAATGGGTGCAATCTTCAAGGGGTTTGTGAGAATAATTTTCAAACCTCGAATGAGGCTGAAGTTAAGCTTCCACAATTAGGAGCTCAGGCTAACTTTACGCATTGAATGCAAATCATCCATTCGAAGAAAGTATGAGCTACACTTCACCATTGAATCAATACGATCAATCTCTCATTCGATTAACAAACTTTCGAAGCAAATTCTATTTAATCTAACTTTAACTCTAATCTATGGCGGAAGAAGATATGCAACCTCGCTTACTATTTAACAATAAGAAGTTATTCAAGGCAAATCATGCTCAAGAGCTTTTATCATTCAAAATAGTCTCAATGCGACAATACACATATTCTGTCTCCACACATTACAAATGAGGGGGCGAGCTCAATTTATAGGCTCCCCAATTACAATTCAATGGCCAAGATTGATTTCAAATCAACGGCCCAGATTACAAAATAAAACCCTAATTAGGGTTTGTCACTTTTGACCAATGAGAAAATTTCATTTGAGGACACTTGTCCTTTTGCTAAATATAAACCAACAACAAAATAGAAAGTTGTTGCATGTTGATTTGGAACAATTTGATTGGTTGGAAGATGACGAGGCGCCACCTCAGCGTGCTGGATGTCTTCCTTGGTTGCTTCGTTTTTCTTCCACGTGCTTGCCTTAGAATATTTTCCCTGCCGATGACTCTGTCTGTTGTGCTTGTTCCTTCCTAGCTTTGATCTTGGATTCCTTTTGAGACTTTGATTTCTTCCTCTTGCCTGTACTGGAATCTTTGAGGTTTGGACGTCTCCCCTTGGAGCAGGTGTCTGGACTTGGAGTTGGTTGCTTTGAACTTCCTCCTGCTTGGACTGGGTTGATGTTATTCCTTTGGATTTCCCCTTTGAATTCTCCATTTGTGTCGAGAAATTGTCTAAGTATGGAGATATGTTTGGAACACTCTCCTTGTCACCATCTGATTCTAATTGGAAGCTTTTTTTTAATTCTTCAGGAGATGAAATCCCTCAAGAAGTTGCCTTGATTGCTTCAACAGGTTTGGGATTGTAGATGAAATCCTTCCAAGATGTCTGGATATCCTTTCAAGTGTCTAGAATTTGGAGAAGAATACCCCTGTGCTTTCGCCACAATGGAGGAAATTGGAATTTCCTCTGTGAAGTATTTCCCAGACTTAGCCGAATTTTGGCTATTTTGTAACACCTTCATGTGGACCATTCAACATTTAGCCAAGGCTTTGGCCATCTCCATGTTCGAACGAACTTTTCCTGTGGATTTGCCTTCAATTTTGAATTTGGCTTGTGCTATTTCTCAGTTGAGCAAAGTCGGATTTGCTAGTGGTTTCACCATCTTTTCTTTATGCTTGGCGAACTTTCTCAACACTTTGACATTTCTTTTCTTGGTCTAGGTCGGACTTTGCATCATGTTTGCCATTGTACTTGGCGGATCTAATGGATGTTCAGACATACTTTCTCCAAGTAAAGTCGGACTTTGTAAAGGTTTGGACATGCTGTGCTTGGGCAAAGTCAGACTTTCTCATGCTTGTGCCATCTTTTTCCTTCACTCTATTTGGCTTGAAGCAGACTTGCCTCCATTCCATGCCTTTGCTTCTTCTTTGAAGATTCGCCTCGCGTCGTCATCCACCTGCAAGAAATAAAATAAACAAATTCAGATTTTCTCTCTCCTGAATTTTTACCACTCTCTTGAAGCCATGGTGAATTTAATTTTTCCCTTCGGATTTTATCTCTGGCCGGCACAAATTATTTTCCTCCAAAACATCTCTGGCAAACTTCATTTTGTCCAAGGCATTGAAAATAAATTATTAAAATATTAAAATATTTTAATTTATTCCAACCCGTTCGTCTTCGACCCATGGCTATTTCGATTTTCTCTTCATTTCTCTTGGCTAAAAGTGTATTTTCCAATTTTATTCCCAATTTCGTCTAGCCAAGTCAAATCTTAAGCCATTCTGTCGACAAATTTTATTGCCAGATCCCTATTTTTCTTTGCCGAGGCGAAATTTTCCTTTGCACTAAGCCTATTTTCTTCTGCCAAAGTCAAATTTTCTCTTGCTCAGTCGAATTTTTCTAGGCAATATCTTTGTCTGGATGTCTTCATCGGTCGAATTTCTTTGACGCTTGACAAATTCTCCTTCCTTCTGGCCAAGGGCGATCCTTCCTTTCTCCTTTGCCTTGTGCATTTTTCTTCGTCGAAAGTTGTCAATTTCTTAGTATTTTCTCCAGACTTAGGCAAAATTTAGCTTCTCTTCCACTTTTGTGCTAGGCACACTTCGTTTTATTTCTTGCCACATCCCAATCCTCTTTAGCATTTGTCCTTTCAAACTTGGCACTTATCCTCTTGAAAGTGTCAGGATACTTAGCCAAAAATCTCAACTTTTCATCCTTTAGCCTCTATACTTAGGCAAATATTCGAACTTTTCCTTGGACTAGGCACCAACACTTTAGCAAAAATCATTCTTTTTCCTCTTCATGTGCTTAGGCGGACTTCCTTAGCATTTTGGACAAATATGGCGGACTTCTTTGACACCTTGCTAGCCCCTTCCAAGTGTATGGCGGACTTCATTATCATTTTGGACAAGCATCTTGGATGTCCCTCCTTTCTAGGGCGGACCTCTTAGCTTCTTAGCATTTGTCTCTTTGGAAATCCTATAGTACTTAGTCAAAATTTTGAATTTCCACCCTTTTAGGCTTTTACACTTAGCAGATTTTCGAAATTCTCTTTGCTAGGTACTAACGCTTAGTGAAAATTTTTATTTTTCCTCCTTCTACATGCCTAGGTGGACTTTCCCAACCTTTTGGACATGCCTCTTTGAATATGGCGGATTTTGGAGGGGGTTAGGATGAGCATGGGCGGACTTTGGAAGTGCCTAGGACTTCCCTCTTTGCTGCTGGGCGGACTTTAGAGGATCCTAGGACAAGCATCTTGAGTGCTGGGCGGACTTTCAAGCCTCTTTGGACATCCCTGGCGGACTTTGGAAGGTCCTTGACATTGCCTCTTGCTGCATGGCGGACTTTGAAGAGTCCTAGGATATCAAGGGCGGACTTTAGGTGTGTCTAGGATATTCCTCTTCGCTGCTGGGCGAACTCCATGAATTTCCAGACTTTCCTTCATCCTTCTTGACATCCTTCTTCTTGGAAATGGCGAATTTTCCAGACTTAACCAGATTTTCCAAGAACTTCATCTTTTTTTGAGCTGATTTTCCATGATCTCGACCTTCAGATCTGATTAATTTTGAACTGGTTTTGACCTGATTTTTCCAGATTTTGAACGTTTTTGGTCTGATTTTTCATGCTTTTTTACTTGTTTTTCCAGATTTTTCAATAATTTTTCCAGAATTTTCTTTTTGATTTTTTGAGAGTTCTATCAAGTTTTTTGGATTTCTGAGTGCGTTTTTGGAACTCGGGACCCTTCTAAATATAGAAACTTTCCAAAAATAGAAACTTTCTAAAAATAGAAAAAGCAAACCCTAAAAAATAGGGAACCTTGTTTGGTCCGAAAATGCCAAAAATGAAAAATCGAAAAAGCAAATTTCCCTAAAAAATAGGAAGTGTCAGAATTGGCCGAATTCACAGTCGATCTTCGTCTCCTGGGCCTTCTGAGCGCTTCCATGACGTCTACGCACTGATTCAAGCATGAATTACTGACTTGGCTCGGGTAACTCTCGGCAAACTGACCTGAAACTCTTGGTAAAGTGATCTCACATAACCGTTGCAAGGAGACAAAACCCTAAAAACTAGCAGGCAACTGGGGGTCCCCATCAGCGATGGGGCGATGTGTGAAAATGTCACAACACTACTATAGTGATTATTTCATGAAATTCTGCCCTAGATCTTTACAGTGTTATTAGAGCCTCAAACCCTGCCAGCCTAAGGGAATTGCATGAGTCAAAGGGATCAGTTTGCCATCAAGAGGGAAAGGAAGAAAGCAGTAGGAAAATCTTCCAAAATAGGAGACAGAGGTAAGAAGATGGGAGACAAAGATGATCAGTTTGAGAATTTCTTGAAGAAGATGGCCCAGGTGCAGGAGCAAATGGCCTAGCAACAAGAGCAAACAAACCAAATGATACTAGCAATGATGCAGTTCAACAATTGCAGATCAACTTCGAACAGTGGGCCGAAAGGCAGTCAATCAAACAATTCTGGATCTTAAAATCAAAGTAACAAGGTTATGCATCCCACACAACCCACTTTCTTACCCAAGCATGGATCAAATCATGGAGGTGAAGAACAGAGTCTAGTAGAAGGAGATATCAATGCAAGTATGGAAGCTTATATGCAGATTGATCCGGAGATAAGGCACCAGCTTCCTTTCATACAATTTCACAATATAAGGAATGGATCAAAGGGAAGCCAAGTAACTTACCACCCCAACAAAGATCTGCAACATAGGGTGAGTAAGTTGACACTTCCGACATTTGATGGCTCGGGAAAGATGACTGTACAATCATGGATACATAAGCTGGATACTTATTTTTCTCTCAGGCCCATGATTGAAGAAGAGGCCATCAAGTTTTCCATCCTATATTTGGAGGGTTTAGCTCATGAGTGGTGGCACCGTGGATTTGTGACTTGGTAAGAAATCTCAGTTTTCTTTTTTTTTTTATTCAAGGGGTAAACGCTTTTGACCGGAGCTATGAACCGAAATACAACCATTCAACAATACCACCCCAACAGGGTTTGAACCTTGGTGGCAAAAAGAACAATGCCACCTATAAATCATCACACCATGCCAATACCGGCGAAATCTCAGTTTTCTGGTTATCTATATCAGACCTGGTTATTCCAGCTTTTTGCAATATTTCTTTCAAGTTCTTTGCCATGTTTGTAATCGGAGATATAGTGGAAAATATTGCAGAAGCTTGGAGCATATTTCATTGTAAAAATCATTGTATTTGACACTTATTACTTGCAGATGTTTTGCATTGTAAGACTATAAATAGTAGTACTGTTCCGGTCCTTTAGTTTGTTGCAAATTTTATATATTAATCTCTCATATTTGTAACACCTGGATGGTTTATCGCCAGTGTGGAAAAAGAACATTCTAATCTTTCATTTATCACCCACTGTTAAGTGGAGAATCCCCACTGTTGAGTGGATGCCCGCCGCAGCGGATGAATTAGTTTGTTTTGTAACTTTTTTCCCCCACTGATTAAGTGGTAGAGTGGAAATCTCTATGGCTGGTTCACCGCCTAAGTTCTTTCAGTTTTGTAATAAGTATGAAATATGCTAACCAATTTTTTTGATGAAGTAACACAACATAACCAGCACTTAACCAACTTGATTAGCGTTAGCTCCAAATAGAAAACCAAACTTGAAAAGAACTCACACCAAGAATGCACACTCAATCCCAATGAGGAATAGGTGTTGTCATATGGTGGAGGAGCTAAATGAAAAATACTTGAAAGAAACTACTCAACGTCAAGAATGTGCACTCAAGATCCCACTGAGGGCGAGGTGCTAACATATGACGGAGTGTTGAATTGAAACTAGAAATGAATAGGCGGATAACCAGCCATGAAGAGCATTTCCACACTACCACCAAACAGTGGGGGGAAAAGATTACAATTAAAACAATTCGTCCGCTGCGGCGGGCATCCACAGAGTTGTGGGGATTCACCACTTGAGAGTGGGTACAAGAGTAATACAAATCCAATTATCCACACTGGCGGTAAACCATCCAGGGGTACTAATGTGAAATTAAAGAAAGAATTGCAGCAATAAAGGACTGGAACAGTACTACTGTTTACAGTCTTACAATATGGAAAAAGAGCTGCAAATTACATGAAAATTACAATAGATTCAATGTACCATGATACTGGATGATTCCATGTTAGACATCAACAATAAATGATGAAGAAAGGACTGAAGATTCAAACTTAAACAAGTCTAATGTAAAATAACAATTCTGGAAATTCTGATCAACAACTGTGAAATTCAAAGAAATATTCACAACTCACTCAAAATACCTCCGTTTTGTGTGAAACGAAAACCAATGAGCTGCTGGAAGATAGGCGCCCAACATTAGATGAAGAAACAGCAACAAAAACTCGTAATTTAATTCTTACACGAATCCCAATGCAGCAAGAATGGTACGGCCTTCATGAGGGGCGATTTTGACAAGTAAAAATCAACAACTCAAAATTAAAATCTGAAACTCTCCAAAGATGGTCGCCTTGGGTGTAGGAATGGATTGGAAAAGTACCCACAAACAAATTAAATTCACACAAAAAGCTGTATGCAAAAACCACTTTCAGCTGTGACTGCATCAGCAACTTCAAAACTGGAAATATCATTAAAAACTTCAACTGTTGAGCTCAATCTGCTAGTCTGGATGAGAAGCAGCAATGAAAACCAACTAGGTGTTGTATTTCAAACACGAAATTGGATTGAAACTAGGAGGTAAGCATCCCTCGAAGTAAAAACCAAGTTGTCATTTCGACAGCATAACATTAGCATAAATTCATGGATAATCAGCTCTTCAAACAGCAGCAATATATAAGTTTTTGTTGGCAAATGAAGCAACAAGAACTCTTCAAATTCCAAGAAGTTGAATCACTTCAACTTCCAAAAGGACGCCACCCTTTTGCCTTTTACTTGTTGAAATAATAAAATATCATTCAACTTCCCTCTAGGCATCCATTTCATATTGCAACAATAAAGCATTTATTAAATAATTAAATGCTCACTTGACCCCTTTATGTCCCCTTCTTTAAAACAACTTGAAGTCATCAAGCCTAGGGGGTACAACTTCAAGACATGAAAATTGACTAAGTCTGAAACTCAGTCAAGGAGAAAACCAAACCCAAAGCCAAACTGAGACTAATGGATAACAAGATGACTTGAGTTGAATTGCTGATGATGCCACTGCCAAAATTAGACTTACTAAAAATAGCCACTGCCAAAAATAGTAAGTTTACCTCAAAACCAACAAAAGCAGAACTGAGCTGGAAGCAAGACTTAATGAAAGCTGACAACCTGAACCATCGCCAAAATTAGTATTTACTAAAAATAGTAAATACCTAGAAATGCCACAAACCTCCAAGCAAGGAAACCCTAATTTCACTTTTGATCAACCTACGGATTTCCAGAAATAGGCTATCAGTCAAAGAAGAGCGTATGGCCAAAATGGGGACATTACAAAGTACTCCACCATATGTTAGCACCTCGCCTTCAAAAGGATCTTGTGTGCACATTCTTGGTGTTGAGTTATATCATTTACTTTCCAGTTGTAATCAATTTCAGTATTGAGTTATTTAGATCCTAGGGATCCTCTGACCATATGCCTGCCCCTCTTCCTTCAGTGGTTTTAGGGCGCATTCTTGGTTAGAGTTACTATTCCACATCGTTTTGGTTTTGGAGCTAACCTTAATGGGTGCGTGTTGCATTGTAATTGATATTGAAAATCAAGAAAAAATTAAGGGGCATATTTCAATACCTCATTCCAAACATTCATTAAATAAGATGGCAAATCAATTTAAACACACACAACTTATCTGTAGATCACTTACCATCTACCTAACTTGCTTGACTCAACTAAGACCAACTAGGGCATGAGTGTGTGAATGCTCAGTAAGACTGAATTAAAGGTTACCAGACCAAGTTCTTCTCCTGAGTGATACTTCCCCTCTCTTTCGGAGGCTTGAACCTATTCCTGCATTCAGCTTAGTTCACCATAACAGTAGTTAGCCGAATCTATACATCCATATGCATCACATATATTTCATTTATAAAATCATCACAAAATATTAAATAGAATCAAACATTTATTCATCCTATTTCCATTAGAATTCATATATGTAAAACACATTCACATTTATTAAAGCAATTTACCAAACAAGGTAATAGTAAATAGGTAATAACCCACAGGGTGTAACATATTCCCCCCCTTGTGAATCATCGTCCCCAATGATTTTTAAGTATTAAATATGACCATAGCATAAAGCACACATTACAAAACCTCATATCATAAAACTGTTGGAATAAGTTTTTCATTGATGTCAAGGTTGAGCTACTTGGTTGCCTGCTTGAGCTGCTTGAGTTGCTTGTCCACCTGCTTGAGTTGCTTGAGTTGCTTGAGCTGCTTGACTTGCCTGGGTGTCCGCTTGACCTGCCTAGGTGTCTGCTTGAGCAGTGTGTGTTCTACATCAGCTTCTTTGGTGCTTACTTGTCAGTTGTTTGAAAAGTCAGCTATTTTGTGTTAGTAGGTTGAAAAGTCTTTCCAAGGTTGAATAATCTTTGGCTATGTTGCATATCGACTCTTGTGGAGAAATATTTGACATATTGACACTTGTGGAGAAATAATTGACAACTTTATAGACTGCCTGGCATGATTTAATTCTATGAGGTGGCATATGTATTCCTTTTGAGAGTAATGGTTTGATATAAATTTAAAAAGGAGAGGATGTGTATGCTGTGTGTGGCTTTATTGGAGCATTTTTACTGTGAGACGTGTTATGTGATAGCTCTTTTTAGGATGGCACGTTTTCTTTGAACCTGGAGTTTATTTCCTCTTGGCACGTTTTCCTAGTGATGTGGCACAAATGGTATTATGTGGTGATTTTTCATGAATGAGGTTCAGGTTGTCTAAGAAGTGGTGCCAGCGTGTGATCATGCAATGTTTAGAGATAACATTCGTTATTATATGAAATCGTGATTCTTAAATCTTCGCCTCTTTCACATTTGGAACCGAGTGTGTTATTGATTGGCTTGTTTCAGTGTTGTGGGCGGCTTGCCTTATAATTCTTGGTTTTGACATTCATCTTTTATTTTTGATATGGTGTTTTTACTCAAAACTTAATGCTTTTGTAGGCGGCTCTTTACTCATTGTTGAAATCGCATAGAGAAATTTTTTGAAGGCTTTAGTTTCAAAAAATATTTATTGAGCTTGTGTGGTGCCACTGGAGAAATTTTGTCAGAATCAAATTGTCGGGTCTCTCCTTGTTTGAAATGGCCTTTGTGATGCGCTTCAGTTTCTGACAATTGAATTTGAGGTGGCTATTTTTATAAGGAAAACGTCTTGAAGGCATGCTTTGTTGACGGCTCAAGACTTCATTTATAAACTCTTTTTAATGGGGTGGCTTTTCTAACTTGGCGTGGATCAAAAATAGTAAAGAATTGTGAATGTAATAAGGTGTTGTGGAATAGTCGCTATCTTCACGAGTCTCTTAAAAGGCTCCATTATGTGTGCTAGTGAAGATCTATTTTTTGTGAATCATTATGGGAATATTCATGTGGCGTCAGTTATGGGCATTGTATGATGGTCGGTTTCTGAAGAACGCTATTTGCGTCGACTCTTTCTTCTGAAAGCTTACTTTATTTCTCTTGTCAATTCCATTGTGGTATCAAAGTGATGTGATTGCGTCCATTTTCTTATGAGACGGTTTGAGGGCGACTTAATTATTGGTGACGGTTTCTTTAAACGGCTTTTGCATAACTCTTATCGGGCCCTACCAAGAATAGCTCTGGCTTAATATTAAAAATTGGAGGCATTGATTGATTCCTTCTTGGCATTGAATGAAGGTCTATGGAACTGTGAGAAATTATTGACTTTATTGACAGGTCTTCCTTTGATGCAACCGTTTTTGAATATGGAGTATTTATTGTTCTCATTTCGGGTTGAGACATAATGATGGCGTGATTTGCATGAGACCGAATGCATTAAGGTTGCGATCATTTTCATCATGGGAGCTGATGAATTAGATTGAACAATGAGCTTGATATTATCATTTTGGAGTTGATTTTATTTTGTTTTGAGATAAACTCATGAATTTTTTGTTTTGGGTAGATTCATTTAAGAGTGATGGTTTCAGTCATGTCAGTCTATTTTTATCCCATGTTTGGAGTGATATTGAAGGTGGCACAGATTAGTGAAATGATACTAGGCGGCTGTGAAATAAAATCGCAAACAATGGTTCTCTGATATCTATTCTTTTCTGGGTGTTTCCTTTCCTAGCAACGGCTTTGTAAATGTGTTGACTTCTTCTACATGAGTCGACTAATATTAAAAAGTGGTATGGTGATGAGAAAAATATTTTGATTAATGGGGAGGCTTTGCCTTGAATGTAGTGGCTCAAAAAAATATATTCAAGATTTTTAGAGTGGATGAGTGGAGTAAGTTTGTGAAAAAAGGTGTTGCGAGAGTCATCTCTAGTCTATGTGAGATGCCATATATGAATGATGAGCATGCTGTGTAAGTGTGTTCGAGTAAAACTGTGTGGAAGCCGAATGCACTTAATGTAATCGCTATCATCTATTTTACATGGGCTGAGTGACATATCTGAAAAGGATCATGGACTGTGAAGCATATAAGAAGGTAGGAGATTGAATTTTGAAGTTGACGATGGCTGTTTGATTAGGAGCCAATGATATTATTCCTTGGTCGTGTTCTTTCTAGCAGATTGATGCTATGACTTTTGATCTTCAGAAAGGTCTTGTGCATTCTAGAAATATCTATTGTTACCTTCTTTGTTCTGGCACAAGTCTCTTTGAGCTATGCTGGCTGTTGTCATGAGAATACATTCAGACTGAGTATGTTAGGAGTGAGGGGAGTTTGAATAAAGGCATTGTGTGACAGATTATATTCTCCCTTATTTTTGTTTCTGTTTGAAAGATAACACTGTAAATGGTCTGCGAAATGATATACTTGGGCTGCAGTTTGAACTTCTATCTGATGTCTACAAAAGTGGTTGATGTTTTAGGGGGAAGGTTTTCTTAAAAATTAATAGTTTTGTATGGTGTGTTTGAGTTTATGATTAGTTTGAAGTAGTATTCAGTTTGTGTAAGAGAGCAAATTGGAGAGGTTATATGCTTGTAGATTTACATTTGAGAAAAATATCAAAGTTGTAGTTTTTTGTTTCAAGGAGTTATTTGTTACAGAAGATTGGTGTTAAGTGTTGCAGCGTGTATGTGGTTGAGAGCCTCATAGTTCATGTAAATTCATTGCTTGAATCAGTGTTTTGCAGATTTGTATTCGAAGTCTGGAGTTGGTGCTGCAACCACTGAAGTTGGTGCTTTGGTGTATTCGAAGTTGGTGCTTCGAAGGAAAGTTGGTGCTCACTAAATGAAATCGAAGTTAGTGCTTCATGGAAGTTGGTGCTTCCAGTGAGTTGGTGCTCACTTATGTAACAGTGTTGGTGCCCTTTGGAGATAAATAAAAGCAATATTTTTCCTTGGTTTTTTACCCGAAAGGGTTTTCCACGCAATCTTGGTGTTTATCTTCCCATGGTTGTTTTGATGCTCTTTATGATCTGATTTCTGATTTATATGAGTTATCTAGTTTAAAGTTTTAAAAGTTTTGAAATACTGATTCACCCCCCCCTCTTAGTATTTCCTGTGTGCTCTTCAAAACATCATTGTTTTCAAGAATTTTCAAAATCTAGCAAGACTTGTGGAAACTTTTGCTTCATTTTAGCATAGTCTTCCCATGTGGCAGAATCTTCTGCATATTGATCCCACTGGACTTTGCATTGCAGAACCTCTCGATTATGCAAGTGGAGCTTACATGTTCCGAGCACCTTGAGCAACTCGATTGTTACCACCCCTGGGTCTTGTACCTGTAAAGCATTCCAATCAATAACATGGTTATCACCTGGTATGTACTTTCTAAGATATGAGACATGAAAGATGTTATCCATCTTGGCAAGAGTTGTTGGCAAGGCAATCCTATACGCAACAGGGTTGATTTCCTCAAGAACCTCAAAACAATGCAGCAACTCAGCTCCCAACTCCATCCTTTCGCTGGGGATTGATTCCTCTCTTAAATGAAATCTCTCTTGTCTCGGTTGCCTCCCCCTTATATTTCTAGCCCTCCTATATTGAGGAACCTAGTCTAGATAGATTGTACTTCCCTCTTACAACCTACACTTGGACACTCATCCATTGTCCCATTAAAACAAGTTGTGGCTTTTGTAGGAAGGGGGAGTGGTTAGTAATCTTCTCTTGTCCTCCCTATCAGATCCCTCTCTTGTTCCCCCTTCATTAAATGGTCTAATATTCTATTCTTATGGTTTAGTTTCCATTTGCTCCTTGACTACTTGAATTTGCCCAATAGATAAGGTAGTCTTCCCATTTGGCCTCTCGTTTGCCCCCTTGAACCTCTCCTTTTCTCCACTAACAATTCACTTTTAATACTGGGAGAGGAGTAGTTGGATTGTTTTGGCATGTATCAAGGCTTCTATAAAGATCAAATTTCCTAGTTGTTGTTCAAATATGATATGGTAAGATTTGGGTACATTTATTAGGTATGGGAATCTTGTGGTTTAGGTATGTTCAGTCTGTGATTTCCTTGTAGAATTTTGAGTGAGAGAGAATGAGGGGACTATATAGAAGTGATTACAAAGTAGCAACATCAATATAAAAGTATTCTCATACACAAAGTAACTTAATTAAAGACAATTTTATTTTAATTTAAATCAATCCAATAGTACTAGTTGAATTACATAAGGAATAAATTTAAAATGACAAATAAAATAAAGCATGTAAATGAGGGACATTACAACAAACCTAACCTAAACATTAACAATGATGAAAGAAAACACATAGTGGAAAGGGAAACACATTACTACAAAAACCTAAAACAACCTCACCTACCTACAAATGAACATGAGAAAGCAAATTGGCTAGACAAAAGCATTTAAAAACTAGGAAAATTGTGAACCACTCCGTTTGAGATGGGAATCCAACTATGATAGTGCGCAACTTGTAAACCTTTGCAAAGTTTTCATTGAGATTCATTGCTTAGGATGATATGAATAATCATGCAAGTATAACCCAAGCACGAACTCAGAAATGTTTTGTAATTCATGATATTCTTCTTCCTTGTTGAAACTTATCACCATTTGGTGAAGATATTCTGCTTCTTTTTGAGTATAGCTTGCAAAACCTGGTTGTTGTAGTACATTGTCAAGAATGATGACAACCTCATATTTTAGTTGAGCCTCTTTGCATGTCACTTTGATGTAGAAGCATCTAGGTTATAAGAGCATTTTTGCATCACCCAACAATGTTTTATTTCATGTTTGTTTTGTTTTGTCGGTTTCTAAATAAATTCCCATGATCATACTCATACTGCAGAAGCCTAAACATACCATAGAGGTGTATTCTAGTTCTAGTCATTGTTTTAGCACATCAGAGTTCCAAATAGTTATCTTACTGTGTGGCACCATATATTGATCCTAGATCTTTCAAATTAGTAATAGTTTCATAAGATCATATTCCAACATGCCATGCCATCACCAAACATTTGACTATTGGTCAATAAAAGGGTTCGTTAAATTTCGAAAGGAGGGACTTAGTTGAGTCGTGTGGTAAACATTCAAGCTTTACGCTGACATTTGAAGACACATAGAAGCTTAGTCGCAAGTAGGTTCATGATTAGGACTGCTTTCAGTTTTAATGCTTACATGTTATTGTGATTCACATTCATCCTAAGTAGGTCCTCCTACATGTTTCATTGTGCATTGAGCATTGAACCATCTTGCTGGTCAGCACATAATATTCTATTTGCTTGCACTTACTATATGTGTCATGCCCCACCAAAAAGGCTAACAGATTGCAACAACTAGGAGATTAGAAAACAACACCCACATCATATGCAATTAATTAAATAAGGAAGAGGCGCTAGCAATAAAAATAAGCACTGACACATTATCTTAATTAAAAATAAATTAAATTATTATTCTCAAAAGGCAGCAATGAAAGGTGGTGACTCATTTCTTGTGAAGGGTGGTGATTCCTTGAAAAAAATGGATATTGTAGATATGTAAATGATCCTAACTAGCATAGTGCATCTAATTCTTATCAATTACAAACAAATTCTTCATTAATCAAATAAAGCGGTTTATTAGATTAATTCACTAATGTCCATCATGTTTAATTAAATAAATCAATTTGTTTAATTAAATCCCCAAAGTCCTCTTATTTGATTAAATAAATCAAATGATTTAAATCAAATATTATAAATTCACTAACCCACTTAAAGTTAATTAAATTCTGAATTAATTAACTTTAATGACCTTCTAATCATCATTAATAAATTCTCTAGCTTTTAACTCCCCAAGAGTTAATTCAACCCCTGATTAACTAATCCACTTGCACATGAAAATAGTTTCTTTTAATTAAACTAATTACCTCATTTATCCTCTCAAAAGCATATTCTAGGGAATATTCCTTCATTAACTCCCTTTATTTGACTTTCTTACGCAAACAATTTCCCTCCAAAACATCTCAACCACATGCAAAATGTGGTCAATCCTCAACCATTAGCATTGAGACAAGTGTCCCAATCTCATTGGCTCTCTTTTAGTCCCACATTCCTCCCATCTCTCCATTCTTCAACCCTTCAACCTATAAATAAAAGCCACTTATACTTGAAATCCATCTACAATCTTATGCATTTTCACTATAAACACTTGCATCTTCATCACATCTGAAGCTTATCAAGGTGGTGGGAAAGAGTATCCTTTCCACATCAAAGGAGCACCACTCCCACTATGGGATAGAGTTTGATCTTGCTTTCTTATGCTTTCACTTAGTTTCTTTGATTTCTTATTTCCTTGTTTGCATATGTAGCATGATAAGTATCTCATAGGGATGCTTGCTTTGGTTTGCTTAAGTTTACTAACAATGCTAATGGTTGTTTGTTTTTGAGTAAGTGCAGAAAACCATCCACAGATATAAAGAGCAAATCATTTCATCAAGCAAGGGGGGAAATCAATTAATCAAGCATCATTCAAGCATTGACTCATTAATCCATCAAGTAATATTGATCAATGAAGATCAATCAAGCAAACAGCAATAAATCTATCAATACATCGAGCAGTCAGTCTTGAATTTGAGGAAATGTCTTGCAAAAAGGGAGGACAAAAACCCTTATTTCTCTTATCAAGTCTGGACGAAAACCGAAATCTTGATTAAGGAGGATGAAAACCCTCCAAGGTGGACAAAGAGTTTTAAAAACAAAAACCCTTGAATATTCTGACAAGTTAAGAACAAAAACCCTCGATATTGCCACTGTTGAGTTAGAGACGAAACCTCTAATTCAGCAAATCTTAAAGCATTTCCAAAGAATTCAAGATATGATTGATTTTTAGAATTATGCTATGACTTATTGATCTGAATATTATAGTAAATTCATACTTTTGACAAAGCCATTATCCTTTGAGGAGAATAATAGCTGAAAACGAAGATAAGTTCTATTTTCCGAATTATTCATAGAATTATAAAGTTGAATATTAAAATTTCATCATTTTAGATGAAGTTATATTTATAAATATAGTGCAATTACCATTCTAAGTTGGAATTATTATTTTACCGAAAAAAATAGAAATGTTCAAAAAAAGGGACATTACAATATAAGCACCCTTCACTCTACATTAGTGGGGTAGTAGTGGGTAGTTAATTGGTAGACAACTTAAGCTAGCTCAAGAGAGTTTAGTAGTAGATTGAAGAGCACCATATTGTATATCAACTTAAAGATTGTAGTTCCCACATTGTGCCTATGATAAATTGAAGGCCAATGCCTATACTATTGTAAGCCATTGCGACAAGATTGTATTATGACTAGGAATCAATAATAATATAACATCATCATTCCATCTATATGATGTGTCATTTTATTGCCATGATGAGTGTTTGGCTGCATGGCTGGATTATAACAGAAATCAACACAAAAT
>VDFB02276033.1:0-20602 GCA_007258455.2 Sequoia sempervirens | reverse complement strand
TGGAAACCTGGTTCTTCGTACGGGTTGTGTGACCTTGTGATTAAAGGTTGAGTCATGTTTTCAGTTCGTTATGTGGGTTATCATTATGTTAGTCAACCTTGTGTTAGCCTTGGGTAGTGCAAGCTTTGGTTTCAGTTTTGGACATCTGTAGTGATGTGTTACCTATTGAGGTGTATTGATTATGTGTGATAAGTGTTAGTGCATTGGCTACCCTTGGCATGTGGTTGAGTTTTGTGTTGTCGATAGGGGAGTGGCTTTCAAACGAGCGTCGAGCCCAAAGTGGTTCCAGGATAACTCGTGTGAGAGTCAGTTAATTAAGTGAAAATTAAAATAACTTACTAGGGAGAGAGTAGCTTTGAACATTAATAAGATAATTTAGCCTCGCTCATTGGCTCAAGGGCTTGTACGAGACTTGAGATGAGTCGAGAAGGCCTGGAATGGCAAGATCGTTATCTTGTCTTCTCGAAAGATAACTGATTCTGCTCTGGTGTGCATATGGCGCCGGGTTCGTGAGAGGTTACCAGGATATCCCTAGAGGGGGGCCGGGACCTAGGAAGAACACCATGGGATAACCAATGCAGCCTTTGCGATGACACTCCTCCTCTGACAGCAGTCGGTATGGTGTTGTACCGTTGGTTTATTTTGTACAGTGATTGTACTCAATTTTGTACTCTAGAAGCATTGTAATCACGATGTTAAGTGATGGGGTATTTGTTCTTGTTTCAGTTCAGTTGTGCTAGCCTGTGTCTAGAGGTAGATGGTCTTGTCTAGGAAATCCTTGTTACTATCTCCTAGCACGGGGGGTGACTCTTTTGGTTTCACTTGGTTCGGTGGAACGTGCACCTTCCTCTGTTGGTTTTTTGCTCTTGCTCATGGGGCGAGTCTTTCATGTTGGAGAGCTTGTTGGATGCAGTTGCTTTTCTGGCTTTGTTCTTTTCAGTTGATCTTATATTCTTTTACCCCTCATTTGTCATCGAGGTGGAATTTGTAATTTGTAATTATGCTCATTGGAATTACCTCATTCGGGGAATGAGTGTTGTAATCATATTGTTTAAATATTGTTAATTGAAATCTTTTGGTATTTCTTATCCTTCGTTGTAATTTATCTTGTATGGAATGTATGTTGTCTCATTTCCTTAAGTGATTAATGTTTCAGTTTATATTAATGTTTGTTGTTGTTTGGGTTTTAAAGTAATCCTTGTCTCGTGGCCTTAGAGGTTGTTGGCAATGTGTATTCATCTTACATGTTATTTGCACTTAAACAAAAAAAAAATTGGTGCATTTAAGTAGTGAATTGCAACTCCTCTGGGTTGCGCATGGGCATACAAGATGTTTATGTAGGACTAGATTCTTTTTAGTGGACTAGTTGAAATGTGTAAAGTGATAATCAAATAATGATCTTTGTGGATGTCTTCATGAATTAAATTAATATATTGAATGTCTTAAATACAAGGTCATGGAAATAAATCACACAAATTGTACTTAGTTGACCCTTGGAGGGAAAGGTTCAAATTTAAAATTTAATTTTGAAATTAAGAAAATGTACAAAGGTAAATGTAATTGGGACATGGATAGAGAGAATGTATAGGAATATGTAAACATAAGGGTGAGATAAGGGATAGGTATATAGGAATGTGTGAGTCATAATTAAGAATGGAGTATAAGATATACACAGGAATATTTGTAGGTGGTGTATGGTAAGGGACTACATATATATACCTTGTGAATCCTAGCCCAAGGCATTAATTGTTGTAGCGGAATATCTATTTTGAAAAAGAAGAACATGTTTTTTTATATTTATCAATTTTGTTAGTTTTTGTCGACAAAGTATAGATGTATTAAAAAATAGTTGACGAATAATTGATCTATTAGAAAAGGAAAATAATTTAGTTGATGAATAATTGATTGAATTTGAGAGGATAAGATAAATTATCAGACAATTTTATAGTGAATTAAAAAAATCATAATATGCTTGTTGGAAAGTATTTTAATGTTAAATAATAATAATTTAATCATTTGTTGAATTTTTAGCTTGATAAAGAAAAAATTGTTTGATAAATTTTATATTGTCTAATGATTGTTGATCAATGACTTGAATTAAGGGAGAGGGACCGATCGTGGGGATAGGACCAGTCGTGGGTATAGTATTGGATAGCCTGGGATCCAGTTTTGGGTAATAAAAAATCCAATAAATTTACACTTAATACCCAATTGCAAAACACTTGAATCCAAAAAGTACACAAACTGACCAATCATGTGATGCCACATCGGCATACCAATAATACATGACCTAGTGACCCACTATCGGTTGATGACACATTTTGGCTCTTTTTTGTGGTTTTTGAAAAAAGTCTGAAAACATTGAAAAACGTGCACAAATTTTGCCAAAAAAAATGGGGGGTGCCAAATGGACTATGAAGGGACATGTGAAAAAAAAAATGATCGACTCGAATGCTGCTGACATGGACCCCTCGCTCAACATTACCCTACCCACGATCGGTCCCTCTCCCTTATGTTTCATAAGGAAATTCCAACACATCCACATTTGAAGAAAAATGTTTTGGATTAAGTGTTTGCATTAATATTATGATACAAATATCTTATATCATGAATGAGAAAAATTTATTAGAGAGAATTAAATAATAATTTTTAATAGAAATATAGATTTATTTTAATAAATATATTGCATCATCTAATATAGGATGATCGGCTACTAAAGTTCTATTCCACATCAAAGTTCTAATATACCCAAATTTTAACTTGAAGTTTTTAGAATAAGCCATTTAAGAGACAAGTGTAAATGATTGAATGACACTTTAATTTGTTATGATGCAACATTAATATATTATTAATTTATTAATCTTCAATAATTTTAGTGATTGAAGGGATTCCTTCAAGTGAGAATTAAATAATTATTATTAAGTAAATAAAATAGCTCTTAAGTAAATAAAATAAAATCTCTTTAGTAAATAAAATAAAATTTCTTAATTAAAAAAACAATTCTTAAATAAATAAAATAAGATCTTGAAATAAAAATAAAATAAACAGTAGAAATAAAATAACATAATTCATAAATAGTTCTAAAGTAAAATCAAATAACTCTTAAGTAAATAAATAAGTTAAAAATTGACATTCCTCAACATTTTTAGATATGTTTTAAATTATTTATGCTAGTATATTAATTTTCAACAATTTTAGATATTTGATACGCCTATATTTAGGGATAAAAGTTTTGGAATAAGCATTACTATTACTATTATATTTAGAATATCACATTTGAGGATAAATGTTATGGAATAAGAGTTACAATTGATATTATATCTATAATATGAATATATTATGTCATGCAAACAAATACATTATTGGAGTGACATTATTGGAGTGAATTGACATACTTTAGTATCAAAGAGAATACTTTTTTATAAATTTTGTGAATCGTCTAATATATTAAGATCAATGGCTTAATTTGCGTTCCAATATGAAATGTTGATAGACCCACATTTTAAAATAAGATGTTTAGAACATATTTGTATAAGAGACAAGTTAAAAGCTCTAGAAATCTAATAATGAGAGCAAAGATGAACATTTAGATCCCCCAATCCCATTACCATAGTATATGAGTAGATATTATCTAAAAACCCAGTGAGAGTGTGGCCACAAAAAAGACATACTATAGGAGTAGTCATAGCCCAATAAAAGGGTTATCAAGGTGGTGGTTTAGGTCCCATAGGACAAGATGATTAGTAGGTACAAGAAATAGAGCCTGGAAAACTTGTAGATGTGTGAGGCATTGAAGTTGATAATCAATATAAAGGGCATATAAACACAACTAGTATAAATATTTTTTTCCTAACTTCAAATCCTTAGTTTCAGATATAATCACAACCAATACTATAATGATCTTTAAATATTTAAGATTCACTAGTACAAAATATGGTGGAGAATTTGGTATTGTTGGTGGTACTGGTTAGCAAAATAATATTAATAAGAGGTCAATATAAATAGATACTATAGTGTATCTCTATGAACAAGGCCATGATAAGAGGTAAAAGAATATGATAGTTTCAAAGATCTCCACCTCAAAGGAATTAGCCTATTGTTACTATAGTTGGAATAAGAATGAATTGTCCTTAACATCAAACAACTATAAATAACCCTAATATTATAAGTACTACTCTACCATTCAAGCATTTGATTGCACTAGTAGTTACAAGTTTTGATTATAAAGCTAAGTTTATTGAGAAACTACAAAGATATAAAAGAAATAAGAAGAAAACACTAAAGAGATTGTAACTTTAAATCTTGAAACAACCATGATATTGCCTACTTAAGACCCAAATATAAATATCATGAGTAGATATATGTTGTGCCATGTTAGTGTGAAAAGTGTCTTTATGCATTTAGCTATCATTTATCCAATTCTTAGACCTAATATTCCCACACTAGTTTAAGTTCACTTAGTGATTTAGTTGTCTCACCTCATAGACATGAGGTACATGCAATCACACTTATCACAAGTGTTCTACATGTGTCACATTTCTTAGAGGGTTAGTCAATGTTTATGTTTCACCTTCCTTCTTCCTCGTCCTACATATACAAGAAGAGATAATTATGCATATGCATATTTTATGATAATTTCTTGGCAAAGTGTTTTTGCTTGATTATTTTTTGGAAGTTCTTGAATTTTTCATTCATAGTTTGTTGTTCCAACATGATATCAAAGAGTTAAATTGTAAGTTTCATATCATTTTTTTGGTGAATCCAACACTAATCCTTATCAACAAAGGGTTGTGGAGCCAAACAAACATCATCGTTTTATTCAAAAGCCTTGAGAAATGAAAAAATTTCCTTTTATTTCATAAAAACAATAACTTTGATTTATTTATTTTTAAATAGTCTCTATACCCTCTATTGTATGGTTGTACAATTTACTTGAAAGGAAAAAAAAAAAGCAAAATTAAGTTTGTAGGTTTGGGCAATTTTTTTCATTTTGACAAAGATTTTTGGTCTCCGATCAAGGGTTTCTTACAAATTTTAAATCTAAGTTTTGTTTCGTCCATTGTTCTTTGACGTATTTAGTTTTTTTCTTGCATAGTTTATTTCTTGGGCCCCATTGAAGCCCATTATGTGGTGAGGGTCCTTGATAATAAATTTCTAAATGAGATGTGACACCCCTCGATTTGCTATATTTTCTTGACAACTTAGATACTTTGTTACACTTATTTTATGTTATGGTTGTTCTATCACTGATAGTGGAGCGATGATAGACTATATCATGGATGTGATGATACATTATTTGCATGGTGATTATGTTTAATATGCTTTATGTTTGCATAGATGCTTAGTTGTGATGACATTGCTATATATGCTTATTGTAGTTTAATTGATATATTATCTCGTTAGTTGATGTGACATTGTATTGGTGAAGAGAATGGTATTGCATCACTCGCTTGTGAGTGCCTTGTGATTTCCGCGATTCTCTCTTCACGGTGTGTATGAATTATTATCTATATACATGTATGACTTTGCTTTTGTTGTAGGTTTGCAGGTACAAGACAATGACTTCACCTAGTTTCACAGGTCTGAGCGTGTCCACTACTCAACAATAATGATTGGGAGATAGTAACGGGCTACCTAGTCAAACCATTACCCTAGCACAGTGTGTCGTCAGTCCATATGTTGGTCATGATCCTTATCCATGTTGTTCTTGGTATTTTATTATTGTGCAAGTTTAATTTTGAGGATTAAATGTGTGTTTTGATTAAGTATTTAATTAATGGTATTATTGATGTGGAAGCTTTAGAACAAATAAATATTAATTTAATTAAGTTTATATTATAAAGTAACTTTTTTAACATAAAAGAGGGGTAAAAATTTATTAAAACACGAGAAAATTATAGAGCAAAGTCATTACAAAGCCTTATCCAGCTCCACCAAATGGTCCAACTATTGAGACAAATCAGGGGGTAATTGACCCCGATCAACCAAATTCCAATCATGAAAATGATCAGAAGCCCATTTAGCCAAACAATCAGCAACACCATTCCACTCCCTAGGAATATGAGTGAAAGTAACAAACTCAAGAGAAACACAAAGATTGAGAATTTGTTCAATAATCAAAGCTAGGTGCCAACTGACATCATCTAACCTCTGCCTGTTCAGCAAGTTCACCACAACCTGGGAATCAGATTCACAAATAATTTGCGCCACCCCAACTGACTGCCACGCTCCACAGCCAGTAAAATTGCCTGAGCCTCCATAAGATTATTAGTATGAAGACCCTTATAAATAGAGAAAATAAATTGAACATCCCCAGAACTATCCCGACCAACACCACCAATTCCAGCATGACCAGGGTTTCCACGAGAAGAGCCATCCGTGTTAATTTTTAGGATGCCTTGAGGAGGAGGAGACCATCTTCCCTCCCTATTCACCTTCGGTGTTGGATGCCTACACCTATTGCGCATAAGCTGCCGATGCGAAGGAGGAAGATGAAGGTGGTTGAAACAACCAACATCAGAAGGAGCAATCGAATCAGTCAGATCACACTTAGCCGCGATCGTTTCTCCCATAGAATGCAAAATTTTCCACCACAAGCGAGGGGCCCCCATCATCACATCCTGAAAAATCCGACGATTCCTCTCCAACCAAAGATTCCAAATAATGAAGGAAGGGCCAATCGCCCAAGCAACTTGAAGAAAGGAAGTAGAAACAGGGGCCTACTCCCCCGATCCACAAACTCAGCCAAAGAGGAAACATGCGTACAGGGCACATTCCACACCCACCACCAAAGATGCCAAATCTCCCGAGCATAGGAACATTGGAAGAAGAGATGAGAAGCACACTCCTCAGCCTCACGACACAACACACAACAAGAGGGACCCTGGAAACCCCGCTTGCATAAATTATCCCAAGTAAGACACCGGTTTTGAGCCACCAACCACATGAAGAAATTGCATTTGGGCCAAGACAACTTATGCCAAACAAACTTCCACCAAGGGACCTCAGTATCCCCAAACAACTGTCGACCCAATTGCTTATAGCCAGCAGACACAGAGTACTTCCCAGACATATCAGAACCATCCCAGGCTAAAATATCAGGTCCCCTCAATGAATTGCAAGCCGGGAAGCCAAAAGTTGAGCAAGCTCCCGCCTGTCCCCCTCAGAGCCCCCAGGAGGCCACTCAGAAGGGAGCTTCCAGCGAAAAGAAGAGCCACCATGCTCAGCAATCTTGTAATGCTCAATGGTGTCCCAACTAGCAGCAGTAAAAACATCACAGAGGGGTTGAAGATGAGGAAAAGCAGACAAAATAGGTGGGTGACCATCCCAAGAATCCCACCAAAAAAGAGCCTGAGATCCCGAGTGACAGATCCAAAAAAGCGCCCGCTTAATCAACTGAGCTCCCACTTTCAGAGTAGACCAAATCATAGAACCACTCCCCTCCAGAGGATAGCGAGGAACCTCATGAGAAGCAACACCACGAAGATACTTATAGTTAAGAACACGGGCCCACAACTGGTGTTGATTAGTACACCAGCGCCAATAAAGCTTCACCACAAGAACTTGCCCATTCAAAATAGAAGAGCATAAACCGAGACCACCCTCCTGCTTTGGTCTACACACAGAATCCCATTTAACAAGGCTCCACTTAGAAGTCATCAAGTTACCACTCCAAAGGAATTACCGAGAGAGAGCATCAAATTCCCAAAGGAAATACATAGGGGCCGATTGAACAAAACACCTGTAGATGGGAAGGGCCTGGATAACAGACTGAAGGAGGGTAACTCTAGCAGCAGTAGACAACCACCGATGAGTCCAATGTGTTATCTTCTTCCTCAACTTATCAAGCAACATCTGCCAAGAAGATCTGGGTTGACGCCCAACGGCAAGAGGAATCCCTAGATAGACAAAGGGGAGAGATCCAATTTGAAACCTCAAAATAGCAGCAATCCTCCTCTGGATGGCCAAAGGAGTATTAAAGAAAAAAATAGAAGACTTCTGCTCATTAACTTTCTGACCCGAAGCAGCAAGGTAGATGTCCAAAGCTTTCCTAAAGGATTCAGCTTCACGAAGACGAGCCAACCCCATAAGAGAGGTGTCATCCACAAACTGGAGGTGAGAAAGAGTAGGCAGACCCATCCCCCACTGCCAACCATGAATCCCACCCTGAGAGACCCGAGACTTAAGAAAGCGACCAAGCCCCTCAGCCATAAGAATAAAGAGATAGGGAGAAAGTGGATCCCCCTGATGAAGGCCCCTGGTAGCACCAAAAAGTTCAGAAGGTTCCCCATTCACAATAACTGAAAAGGAGGAGGAGGTCACACAACTCATAGTCCAACTCACCCAGTCAGAAGAAAACCCAAAGGCCAACAAAATCTTCTAAAGGAAACTCCATTTAACTCTGTCGTAAGCTTTAGCCATATCCAGCTTGATGAACATAGACCTTTCCTTAGAGATCGCCATGGAATGAATGACCTCCGAGGCGATCACCACCCCATCCATAATCTGTCGACCTGCCACAAAACCTCCTTGTTCCTCTGAGATAACAACAGGCAAGCAAGATTTAAGCCGCTCTGCAATCAGTTTCGTAATAATCTTATACACTACATTACAGAGCGCAATAGGTCGAAAGAAATCAAATCTATCAGCACCCTCCTTCTTAGGAATGAGGACAAGAAAAGTAGCATTCAAGGCCCGAAGCATCTGCTTGTTATGAAAAGATTCCCGAACAACCTCCACCAGATCCAACTTCACAATTTCCCAAAACTCTTGGAAAAATTCAATAGGGAACCCATCAGGGCCAGGAGCTTTCCCCTTATTCATCCCAAAAACAACCTCCTCCACTTCAGACAAAGTAATCGGGCGCATAAGAGAAGCATTCAACTCATTAGAGACCAAAGAAGGAATACAAGAAAGAATCATATTATCCTCAAATCAGAAGGAGGAGAATCCTCAGTAAACAGAGAGGAGTAGAATTGGCGAGCTTCTCTAGATAAAGCCTGTTGTGAGGATAAAACTAAGCCTTCAGAATTAACAAGAGAAGAAATATAACACTTATTCTCGACGAGCCTACACAGAATGATGGAAGAAGGTAGTATTCCTATCGCCCTCTCGAAGCCAGTCAACCCGAGCCTTCTGTTTCCAAAATATCTCCTCACGAAGTTCCCACTCCTCCACCACTTTAAGAGCCTGGGACTCAGCATGCCCAAGAGCCTCTAAAAATCCCAAATCCCTAATCTGGCGAGTAACAACAGCAAGACGCTCCTGTGCTTCCCTTTTCTTGGCCCGAAAATTGCCAAAACAAAGCCAATTCCAACGCTTAAGATGATACTTGACACTTTGCAGCTTCTTAACAAAAGAGTACATAGCTGAGCCATATGTCGGGGCACCATCCAACCACCACTACTCAACAAGATTATACAAAGAAGAATCACAGAGCCACATAAGCTGAAATTTGAAAGGAGGATTCTTTGGATTAGGAAAAGGAGAAGCTGAAAACTTAATTGGCCAATGATCAGAGCCACACCAGTCAAGAATCTCAGAGCCAATAACCAGACTGCCCCCAACCCAAAAACAAGAAACAAGAAACCTATCCAACCGCTCAGAAAATCGCCTCTGGCCCACTCCGCCTATTATTCCAAGTAAATAAGCCATTAGCAGGTTTAACATCAACAAGAGCAAGAGAGTCCACATTAGCCTGGAACAAATCAGAAGCAGGACCCAGTCTCGGTAGCCCCCCTCTTTTCTCCTCCAGACACAAAACAGCATTGAAATCACCAGCTAGGATCCAAGGCAAGTAAGGAGCACAGGACCTAACATACCTAATATGGGCCCAAAGCTGGCCTTTACCCCGGAAGTCAACTGGAGCATAAACATTACTAACCAAAATAGTCTCACCAGAGTCCAAACCAAGACAACATCTAAAAGCCCGTGACTTCTCTTTCTCAAGGAATAGAAGGGTTCTCACAAAGAACTACCTACTCCAACCCTCTCAGATATACCGATAGCCCTAGGTACCATCTCAATAGGAATCCCCTCCTCCAAGGCCTGATTATCCAAGACCTCAAAATGATTAAACCCTTGATTAGTTTGTTTGTCCTTAAAGGGCCGCTTTTGACCTCTCCCCTTAGCTTTTGGCTTGACAGGAGTGAAACCATCCTTATCATGCCCCCCTTCAGCCACAGGCACCTTGCTTTTATCTCCCTTATCCACCAAAGGCCCCGAAGGAGGAGGAGAAGAAGCCCAGCCGATCTGGAGACCCGAGGGCATTGGCGTTGAAGGTGTCCATATTCATGACAAAATCGGCATCGAAAGGGGAGGGACTCATAATCTATCTGTTGAATCCATGAAGCCGAGCCAATACAAATTTCCAAAGAATCTGGTAAAGGATTATTTAGGTCAATTTCAACATAGATGTGAGCAAAAGAAAATACCTTCTTAACCAGAGTAGTCTGAGCAATGGCAACCGACTTCCCCAGCAGAGCAGCAATTCGTTGCAAAATGTCTTCTCTCCAGAATTCCAAGGGAAACCATGGTAGGCAGACCCACACCGGAACCCGAGAAGGCAAATCCTCTGCAGCATTGAAACCCCCATGCCAGGGTTTCATGAATAAACCCACCTGATTGAAAAAATACAGGCCTCCCTCAAAAACCCGATTCCGATCCAAAATGCAAGAAAAATCAACCAAGAAAAAGCCATTCCCAGCCACCAAAATATCAAAATCACCCTCAACCTGCCAGGTACGACACATCCAAGACTCCAAAGCCGAGAGGGGAAACACGGATTCCCAAAAACTTACAAATCAAAACATGTTGAGTCCAATAAGAGAAGTCCTCATGCACCGATTCTAGAGAAATAACCAGAACCAGACGATCAAGACTCCTCGGTAGACAGCCATTCACTTTCTTGAGCTTAGAGCTCTCACCCACAAAAGAGGAATCCATGCCTTGCGCATGCACACCCTCAGCCTTTCCCATAGACGACTTCACACCTGTAACCACCAAGCTCTTGAGAGCCCCATCCATACCTCCACACCCAACACCCTCCACTTTCAAAAAAAAAAAATAAAATAAATTAATGGGGAATTAAAATAAATAAGTTATTTAAATTGTAAATTAGATTAAATAAATTGTTTTTAATTTTAAATGCATATTTGGGAAAAGATCTTAGAAATATCTTGGTTTGTTAAAGAAGAGATATTTGTTGTGTGAACAGGAAGTTAGAAGGATTTGTTTTCTTACTGTCTTAAAAATTGATTTACAGAGAGATTGATTGAAATGGGTGAGAAAAGAGGAAGTTGTTTTCACGGGGAAAAGAAGAACAGAGGTTTTTGGGAAAAAAAAAGATTTGATACGTGGTTTGAAGAAATTGTACATCTTAGAAGTTTTCTGATAATTTTAGAAATCTAGTTTGTTATATTCTTGGTTGTGGATTGTTTCTGTTCTCTGGGAAGTGACAATTCTTTTGGAGGAAGCTTTGGCAATCTTGGCAAATTGAAGATTATAGAGAAGCTTGACATCAATCCTCGAGGCAACAATTCTTCTGGAACAGGTTCCTTAATTGTTTTTGTGAATTTTGTTTTGAAAGAGTTATTTAATTATTGTAATGCAAATTGGAAAAGATTAGAAGAGGCTTTCATTATTGTAAAAACTTTTTTTTTTAAAGATTGTCGTGAAAATTGAACCTTTGTAGAAAACAATTTAGGTCCTCTGTGTAAATTGATCATTTGAAATAGATTGATACAAAAGGAAATTATAGATCTCTATAGAAAATCTTCATTTTGTTTTGGTTTCTCCAATTCCTTTTTAATTGTTTGGGAATATGAAAATCTCTAAGCTTTCTTGTAAAAAAAACTTCTTTTGTGTAATTTAATTGCCCAACTTGAACCAGTGCTTGAATTAATTTATATATATACATATATATTGAAATATATATGTACATATACATATATATTATATATAAATATTTTATTTTATTTAAAGCACTGTAAATTCCTTGTAGGAATTTTTATTTTGAAATGAAATTGTAAGAAATCGCCATATGGCTAATTTAGAATGTTCAGGAGAAATCATTTGTAAAATAATATATATATGCGTTTTTTTTTAAATGCAGTGAATGCTTGTTTTATGGGAGGTTGGGGGTTGCCCCCACAGCCGCCCATATGGGAGGCACGCTGTGGGAGGCAGCGCTCAGCACTACTCACCCATAGCGCACCCCTCATATGGGGTGCGGTTGTGACCAGCGACCCAACACAACCTTCATAAGGCTATTAAAACCTACGCTTGCTTCTTATTTTGTCGGCCGTTGATTTTCAATTTGGGCTTTTAATTATATTTGTTATGATATAAAAATATTTATATATATGTTATATATATATATATATTATATAAGATATATGTTATTTATAATATATATTTTATATATTATGGAAATTGTATTTTAATTTTTTAAATAATAAATAAATATATATATTTTAAATATATTTATTTAAAAGAGGAAATTTGTTAAGTAATTATTTTTAAATGATTTTTGGAAAAGAGTGATTTGAATTTGATAATTTGATAATATGGATATATAAATTCTTATAGAATGTTATTTAGATGCATGCAAGCACGAGGAGTTAATTAGAAATGATTGATTATTTTATTGGAAAAAAATTTGAGTTATTTATTATGAGTACTTGTGGAACTGGAAGTTGAATATTTAGGTTAATTCATTGTTGACTTATAAATAAGAATTATGTTTAAATGGTGTATTTTAAATATGTGATATTGATTGTTTTGGATTTAGGAAATCCGAATGGTAGTGCTTTTTAATTGCTTGAGGTTGTGTTTATAATATCAAGTGTTCATGTATTGTGTATTGGGGGGGAGTATTTGTTATTGTGAAAATCTAAATCTTCCAGAGATGTAAAATGTGAAAGGGTTGTTGTAACTTTAGTTCACCCTTTGAGATTTCCTTGGGTAGTGCACATATTGGGATTTAGTATTGGACATTTGTAGGGATGTGTTACCTCTTGAGGTGTGATGGTTATTTGTGGTCAGTTTTAGTGCACTGTCTACCCTTGGGTTGTAGTATGAGTTATTGTGTTGTCTATAGGGGAGTGGCTTTCAACGAGGGTCGGGACACAAAGTGGTCCCAGGATAACTCGTGTGGAAGTCAATGTAATCAATGGAAATTAAATAACCTACATTAGGGGAATGGGTAGTTAACATATTTAACTTGACAATTAGCCTCGCTCATTGGCTCAAGGGCTTGTGTTAGACTTAAGATGAGTCAGGAAAGCCTGGAATGGCAAGATCGTTATCTTGTTTTCTCAAAAGATAATTGATTCTGCACTGGTGTGCATGTGGGGTTGGAGTTCGTAAGAGGTTACTAGGATAACCCAAGATGGGGGCCAGGACCTAGGAAGATCTCCTTAGGATAACCAATGCAACCTTTGTGATGACACTCCTCCTATGACAACAATCGATTTTTGTTGTACAGTGATTGTTCTTGATTCAGTGAATTATAGAAGCAATGTGACCTTTTGTTTGTGTTTTCTAGTACTGTGTTATCTTGTTTATTGCCTGTGTCTAGAGGTAATAGGTGTGTCTTGGTTACCTTTTACTATCTCCTAGCACGGGGACTGGTCCTACGGGTACCATATGGTTGGGTGGCATGCACCTTACACTGTTGAGCTTTCTCTTCCTGCTCGTGATAGCGAGATCTTCTTGTTCAAGGAGCTCGTGTGGTTCTATGGATTTGTGCTTCTCTTTCTCATTGTAATTGTGGGACACTATGTAATTGTATCCTCACTTGTGTCGAGGAGGACCCTTGTGATGTAATTGTAACATTATGTATGATCTATTCATCATTGGATTAAATGGTATAAATTGTTTATATCATGTTGTATCATGTTCATTACATTTCTATGTGTTAGACTTATTTTGCAATGGATTACTGCTTTGTTGTATGTTGTTATCATGAGTTAATTCCATATACTATGTTTTAGAATAATTTTGTAAGTTTTGGAATTCACATGTAGATGCATTGCGTGGCCTAGAGGATGTATGTGTTAGAGTAGTTTACTTCACTCATCATTGTTACTCTTTTTAAGGAAAAAAAATTAGTTGTGCTTCTATAGTGTTGCATTGTCCTCTAGGTTGTGGGATGGGGTTTTACATGAGATCCCTTAATGACTTACAACCACCAAAGAAAGAGGGTTATTAGTAGTCCCAAGCTCAACATCTGAGAGGGTGTGTGGTCTTTTGTTGCATCTTTGACCAAGTCTCAAGCAAGCAACAAGGGAGACTCACCTTGGTAGGTTCTAATAATCACATTGGTGACTTTGTTCCTTTCTTTGTGTGTTTCCTCTGAGTGGCGACAAATATCAACAACCACCAATCAATGACCTTTCCTTTGCCAACCGGTTATCATCAAGCAATATATGACTCCCATTCACAATACTACTGGATTTGAACGCCTTTTTCTGCCCCTATGTCATTCAACTCTAATAGGTTGTGAACCATTTGCACATCTTTGTCATTGTTTGGATATCATTGCAAACTCCATTGTGTGTGATGCATGAGTGAGTTGTGATGATAAGCCATCTATGGTTTTTCCAGGCTCTAAGTGATTTCAATGAATGTCTACGACTCGAGCAGTTATACATGTTGAAGCTCTTCTGGTGGTTTCACATTCCACGAGCAGCCTAACATCTACCATGGCATTTTGATGGCTTTATTTTGTTTCCTTAACATGTTTTCTCCTTTGTGCAGTGACCTCTTTGCTGGTATAACTTGATCAATCACTTAACTTCAACTGTTGTATGGCTCACGGAAAGTCTCCCACCATATCGCTTCCTAGCAAATTGTACTCCCGAGAGGCACTAAGTTTTTCTATTCTTGCACGACCCTTTCCATGTATTGTTGCCTTTCAACTATTATTCTTAGTTAAAAATTAATTGTTAACCTCTACTGGTTTATTAAACTACCAAGTTTAACATTAACAATTAATGCTAGTAGTTTACCACTGACCATTAGGTCCTTGTTTAAGTTTTCAAAGGGGGGATTTTTTTGTTTCTACATAACTCTCAAATTGGGAAAGAAGGGTGGATGGTCATTTTTCACAAATTTGTAGTCGACAAGAAGCTTGTTCAATCACCAACACAATGGTGACAAAATTTTCTCAAAATTGTACTGTTTTAACCACCAAAAATTGATGTTTTTTATGCAATTTTTAATAGGACATAACTTTCACCCTTGTTATCAAAAATTGATAAAAAAAATTAAAGTGTATCAAAATTTCACACAGATTTCATAATTATACTCAAATTTAAGTTTGGATAGCCATTTTTTCACAATAAAAACCTCCACTAGTTATAAAAGGGTGATTTGGCATCCAAACTTCAACAAAATTGTAAATATTGTCTTGCATCTTTTTAGGGGGGTAAAAATTTAGTTTTAATCCAATTTTGGGGGGTTTGTAAGGCACAATTCAAGTTCCTTTTTGTCATGTGCATCATGGAGCCAAAAAATGATTTGTTAACTCTACAAAATTTCCACACATGGAAAGTGAAAGTACAACTTCTTCAATCTAAGTGATCATGGCAAATGGTTAATGGAAAAAGGCAATTTACAAGGGATTTTGAACAATTACCTATTGGAAAAAGTTAGATGAGACAATGGACATAATTAGTCTCCTTGTATCCAATAACTTACAATCTTACATTGTTAAATGTAAAACTCCTAAGCAAATGTGGGAAAAGTTTAATTATCTATTTGGTATAGTTGATGAATTCAAAATACTTCAATTGGATGTTGAATTAACAACATTTTCTCTTGATGCAATTCCTTCTATTGAATATTACTTGGTCAATTTTAAGTCTCTACTTTCTCAACTTAAAGGTTCTGGTAAAATAAAAAGAGTACGTGTATTCTTGGATTTTTCAAAGCTTAAAGGCTCTCGGAACAACATTTAGAATGCCTTCTTTTGAACACTTTTTGATAGACTCACATGAGAACAATCTAAGTTAATCTCCATGGATGCTATCACCTCTTCAAAAATTCAAACACTAGTTGTCTAATCATATAAGGGAAAAGGAAAGAATTCTTCAAAGAAACCTAAGGCAGAATCAACTTCAAGAAATGAGCAATCACCTAAGCAAAAGAATAAAATTGACACATAAGCCACATCATCTTCATAGTTAGGAAATAATACTTCCAATTCAAAGGAGAAAAGAAGAGGACCATGTACTTTTTGTGGATTACAAAATCATAATAGAATTTTTTTTTATAAGAGGATTGTAACTTTGGAATAGTCCATGAAAAACACAAAATTGATACTCCCAAACGTAATAAGTGACATACTCTTATAGCTAGAGGTTTGGATTCACCCACAAATAATTAGAGAGTTGACTTGAGAGACTCACATCACATGACTCACTCACATAATCTTCTTGAGTCTATTTCTGATAACACTACTTCATAAATTTTAGTGGGAAACTCTTCATAGATTCCAGTTTTGGGGTCTAGTATAGTACAATTTATAAAGGGTTACATTTAGGATGTTCTCTATGTTCTTGAGATTTCAACTAATTACCAAATTTGTCATACTAGTAATGGGAAAATAGTTGATCTTTTACCGCATGATGTAGTTATTTAAGAACTACATCATCTTGAAAATATTGTTGCTTCAGGAATAGCAAATCATGGGTCTCAATTATACAAATTTCATGGTTTTGAGTAATCTTGTGGTGCACCATATACTGCCCATGTTAATTTTTTGATCAAACTTTTGCATGAGAGGTTTGGACACCTCAATTATATGTATCTTCAATAGTTCAGTACTAAGAATATAGTACTTAGACTTCCTAAGGTTTCTTGCACAAAGGGTGTTTGTCAAGGTTGTGTTACTAGAAAACATCATCAAGAACCCTTTCCAAAGGGTGAGGCCCATCGTGCTATTACCTTGAGTTATTTCATAGTGACCTCATGTCATTTCTAACTCCTTTTTCAAGAGCCAAGTATCAACTCACCTTCATTGATGATTTCTCTTGTCACACATGGGTGTACTTTCTTAAGTATAAGAGTGATGTCTTCGTGCCACTTTCAAAACTTTTAGGGTGTTCATGGAGAAGTAGTCAAGTTCTTCTAATTGATATATACACACAAATAATGGGGAGAATATGTGAACCAAGCCTTTATGGACTATTAGTTTGAGAATGGTATTAGTATTTGATTCCATATACTCCTCAACAAAAGTGTTTCCAAAATAAAGAACGAATCATTAAGCGAGATGGAAAATTATATGCCCCATCATTTTGGGTTGAAGCAATCAATTATCCCAACTATATTCAGAGCTATACTCCCACAAGGTAGTTCATAATCTTACCCTAGAGGAGGCTTGGTCCAATATTAAGCCTAATGTTTCCTTAAGTAATTTGGTGGTAACGCTTGGGAATTCATATCAGGTGATCAGGGTAAGGCAATGGAGAAGAGTCAACCATACATATTTTTTGGCTATTGTGAGGATGTGAAAGCTTATAGGTTGTGTGATCCTATCACTAGATATGTCTACTATCATAGAGATGGCCATTTGATGAGTCTTTAACACAAATGGATCCTCCATCTACTTCTTATTCCTTACTACCTACTCCACCTTCTTCATCTCATGAGGATACCTTTGTACTTGAGGATACTACATATAATGGTCTTGATCCATCACCTCCACCACCACTTTCACCTCCTAACATTCATGTTTTTTCCATGTGGCTCATGGTGTTATTAGGGAGGTTGATCCTTTGGTTGGTGATCATATGACCTCTTGAGGTACTCGCTCATAGACTTCTGACACTGGTATTTTAGGTCATGTTATATCTCCAGATCCATAGAATTTTTTCAAGGCTTTTTATATTCCAAAGTGGGATAGCTCTATGGAAGAGGATTATTATTCATTGATAAAGAACATAAATGGGAATTAGTTTCTCTTCCTTAGGGAAAAAAATCATTCAGTGCAAGTGGGTGTATTGCACCAAGTATATAGTTGATGGTTTCATTTAGAGATATAAGGAATGTCTTGTAGCTAAGGTTTTTTAATAGGTTGATCTAGTATTGACTACCCAAGAACATTTTCCCTTATATCCAAGATGGATTTAGTTCACCTTGTTCTTTTTGTTATTGCATCTCAAAGATGGGCAGTATATCAAATGGATGTGAAGAGTGCCTTTTTACACAATGATCTTCATGAGGAGATCTATATGGAGCAACCTCTAGGTTTTTTCCATGACTTTTCACTTGTTTGCAGGTTATGTTCTTTGTATAGTCTCAAGCAAGCCCCTAGGGTTTGGTATGAGAAGATTGATGGTTTCTTGCTTGCATTTGGTTTTAATTTATGCCACTTGGATCACATTGTATATATCTAAATACATGGATATGATATTTTGATACTAGTAGATTGTATGATGATGAATTGATTCTCACTATTAGTTCCTTATCCATGCTTTGGAATATTTAGCATAACTTGATGGCACACTTTGACATGATAGATCTTGGAATTCTACATTTCTTCCTTGGTCTTTGGGTTCTTTAGTCTATTGATGGGGTCTCCATATACCAAAAAAAATATGTAATTGACTTATTTCATCACTTTCATATGAGTGGTTGTAAGCTCATGCCTACACCATTCCAGTTTGGTATCACTTTGACTACCACTTGTACAACACCTAGTGTTAATGCTACTTTGTACAAATAGTTAGTTGATAATCTATTTGACACACATTCATCCTAATATTTCTTCATTGTTGTGTTAGTCTCTCATTTTTCACATGACCCTCATGAGAGACATTGGTAGGAAGCCAAGAGTATTTTTAGGTATATTTGGAACATCACTCATTTTTCCATACAATACACACTATGAGCTTTACAAATAGTAGGCTACACCGAATTAGACTACACAAGAGAAGTTGACTCATAGAAGTTCACTTATGGGTTTTTTTTCATCTTAGTTTTTGTCCTATCACGTGGTCTTACAAGAATCAAACCACTATTGTATTATCATCCATTGAGGCTAAGTATTGAGGAGTAATTATTGCTAGCTACTATGGGTTGAGAACTTATGAAAAAAATTGGTCTTCCACCCGATCATCCTATTGTACTTTGGTGTAATAACCAAAGTTTCATTCACATTTCATACAACCTAGTTGAGCATCAATAGATAAAGCACATCAAGATTCACATGCACTTCATTCAATGACTTATCTAGGATGGTGTTCTATCCTTAGATTATTTACATACACAGGATCAAGTTGCAGACATCTTCATGAAACCTTTAACATCGCATTGAAATCTTGCATTGTGCTAGTTACTTTGGGTGAAGGAAGTTATTCTTGTGGGGTATTGAGTTCTCCTTCCTTTGTATATAGTTCTCCTTTTTGGAGAGGAGATTTTTCCCACAAGGTTTTCTCCTTTACTTCATTTGTGAGAGAAATTTATTTTGTACATGAGTACCTCATTAGGCCTTGTTTCTTGGACTCATATTTTTAATGACTTAAGTTCCCTAAGTATCACTTAAGAGGGTATGTTAGTGTGAAAAGTGTCTTTATGCATCTAGTTATCATTTATCTAGTTCCTAGACCTAGTAGTCCTATTCACACTAGATTAAATTTTCTTAGTGGTTTAGTTGTCTCACCTCATAGACACACATGACACATGCACTCACACTTGTCCCAAGTGCTCTACATGTGTCACATTTCTTAGAGGGTTAGTCAATGTTTTTGTTTCACCTTCATTCTTCCTCCATGTCCTCCATATACAAGGAGATATTATTGTGCATACACATGTTTTATGATAGTTTCTTGGCTAATTTATTGTGCTTGATTATTTTGTGGAAGTTCTTGAATTTACATCCGTATTTTGTTGCTCCAACATGCCCAAATTTAATAAAGCAAAGAATCAAATCTATTGCTTTGACTATGAAGTAAGCACATATTCATTGGATTTTTAGTAGAATGAAAATTTATGAGAAATAAATGTGTCAGAAAACAACAATGTGGTATCTGATAGTAGAGAAAAATAAATAGGTTGAATAACCAAATTGAAAAGTTACATGCAGAGCTAAAAAATGAGAGAGACATGAGGAAAATAATAGATAACAATAGAAATGAATTAGGGAAACGGATAAATATATTTATCTCTAGTAATGTTAATGAACAAACAGAGGTGAAAGTGAATGAACTAAAGCAAAAGGTTAGATGAAAGAACACATAAATATAATAATGAAAGAGTCAAGTCTAAAAAATGACAAAAAAAACACTAATATATTCTAAATTATTAGTAAGAAATAAATATAATAATGAAAGAGCCAAGTCTAAAAATGACAAAAAGAACTAATATAATCCAAATTATTAGTAAGAAAGTGCAAGAGAACTTTTAAAAAAAATGAGAAATATGGGAACAAAAAGTGGAGAAAAAGAGAAAATAGTGTGAAAAATTGTAACTAGAGTTGAGGAAAGTAGAAAAGAAAAGAAAGTCTTCACAAAGTAGGGTATCTATATTTTATAAAAATAATAGTTTATATAAAATATAATGATGGGGAAATACTATAGAATATTGATGATTTGAA